>BOPN01000412.1:337500-350000 GCA_017312705.2 Penaeus japonicus | reverse complement strand
AGCTATAAAAGCTTAGAGGTTGGCAAGACAATAAAAAAATACTAATAACAAAACTAATGGTATATGAAGAGAGTGATTTATATGCCTTACATTCCGATCTGTATATGAGTGCCACTTCTGGAGTCACATAAAGAATAGCCCTCATACACAGTTCAACTTATTGCTAAGTACTATAATAACTTGAAATTTTTTACTCTAATGGCAGTAGATTTTATAGCAGAGAAAATATATATACAATATTGCATAAAGACTTATTTAAACTCTTCTAAAAAATTAAAATACACCTATAGGTATCATCTTAGGTTACAGAAAAGACCATTACTCAAGATGAGAGTTTCAAAAGTTTTGGTATGTAAGTAGCCCTTATATTTATGCTTATGTAAGTAGATCTCATACTTATATATCACAGGAAATCCTTCTGTAAGAGTCCTATAACCACCAGATAACCAGGCAAGGATATAACAAATGTGTCTTTGTTCCTTGTTTGTGAATGAAGACATATTTATGTCACTTTAATTCTATGATATCATCTAGGATAAAAACACAAGAGTTCTAATGCATATCACTTAAAAATTGTAGTAAGACCAGCCCTGGTCAGGAGGATAAGTACTTCTGCTTTGGCATACATTTTTGAGACTTGTTAAAGGTGGCAGCACCATGAGCAGGTACCCCTCTGTAGGTGTGGAGGAGTGAGTGTAAGGGGTGTGAGTGTGACTGTGTTGAGAATCAAAATAGGAATGGGAATCAAAATGGGAGTAGGGGTGGGAGTAGGAGTAGGGATGTGAATTATTGTAGGAATAGGAATAAGAATTGGAGCAGGAGTAGGAATGAGAACTGGAGTTCGAGTAGGAACGAGAAATGGAGTGGTAGTAAGAGTGGGGATGGACATGGACATGTATATGAGGATGTGTGTGTGCGTGTGTGTGCTAGCATATACTTATACCATCAACTTATTCCATCCCTTCTCTAAATAAAACTATAGTTGCCTATCTCTATTAAAGTGTGTTGCTACTTAAGGCTGCATGCTTAACCCTGTGATATCCTCTTCCCATAGTAAATCCCTGAAACAGGAATACTACTTTCTTAGTTCTGTATTTCCATACATAAACTCTGTGCCAAGTCTATAACTGTTCCCTTCATGTTTCTCAATCCTATTTACAGTATCTTCTATTTATTTGGTTTCATTTGTTTCTTAACTGTAAAAGCGTTACCTGTTTTGGCTTATCCTGTATACCATGTTTCATATCAAGCTTCACTCTACTTGATGGCTGTGTTTTAATTACAGTTACAGGCTGCTTGAATATCGAAGCTGTTTGGCGGATGGGTGGTACCAGTGATGCATCATTCCGCATTCCACGACTATTAGAGAAACCATTTCAATTATGGATAAAATAAGTATTCAGTATTTACTTACATCACCTATATAGAAAATGAAGGAAATTGTAACACACTGTATACATATATGACAAAATATCACATGTGCTATTGACAAGTTTCAATATTCACATTAAAAATGTACTGTGTAATCCTGCATCTTTTTTCATATACAAAAGGTATTATAAAATCTTCTGTTAGATGTGATGAGAAGAAAATAAATCAAGACACTTCTGGATACTAATGCTTTAAAGAGAGAAAGAGAAATAAAATTCAGCATGAATAATAACTTTCTCCAGGTACTTTGATGCAACTGGGGAAAGAAAATATCCACAATTTATGACAACACAGAAAATTATATGAGTAAATCGTCAACTTACCTGTAGTCAAATAAAGTTCCTCTTGGTTTTTTATTCTTCCTTACCAATAAATGGTTGACTTTTCCAGTGCGGAAATCAAAGGAAGACAAGTCCACTGCATCACCAAGGTATCTGGCCAGCTGAGGCTTGCTTCTGAATTTTTTCCCATTTGGACTGAAAGATGAAAAATAAAAATAAATAAATGGTCAAAACCTTATCACAAAAAAACATCAATTTTATATGTATTTCTCCCTAAGTTAAGGGAAAAATAAAGGATCTTTGCCTATAGCAGTACAGTAAAACAACACATTATGCAGTTTTATGTCTTATATTCAAAGGATATGGGGTTATTAAACATGAAGTCCTAATAGCTGGACACAGGAGCTCCAATGACTGGACAGAGGTAGTGTAAAGGGCAGAGGCTACTGTGTTTTTCATTACATAAATTCTAGGTATTTGCTGTAAAAGATTAAGTTATAACAAAACAGAAGACAATTGCAGCATTATTAACCTGATGTTGTCAACACTGAATTCTGGTGCAAAGGACAGCTGTCAAAGTGTAGTTGACGATTTGTGTTTTAGAAGACTATCATCAAGGGGAACTTTATGGTGCGAGAGAATCACTTGCATGCATAAGGAGCAACAGCTTTCCAAAGTTGGCCGAAAACTCTTTATTTATCACAATACAGGAATATACATTATCTGTTGCATGCCATCCTCCTCTGGTTTTGTACATATAAACCAAGCAACTTTACCTTACTCAATATTAGGGGCTTCCTCCCGGGATCACTTATCCCTCTGATATCTACCTATCTGCAATTTTATCTATGGGAGACTTCACCCCTGGACTCCCCCTACACCTATAATATTTATCTTTTGGAGGCTTTGCTCCCTGACCCCATACTATCGGAGAATTTAACTATAAAGGTTTCTTTGAGATTCATGTAAACCTAGCATTGTTCTTCACACATTTTACATATTCATTTGTTGCTAAGGATATCATGATGTACTTATAACTTTAAAGGGATTTAACGGGCTCCTTTGGCCTATATCTTTCAACTGAACTCTCGCATATTAGCATTATATCATTAAAAAAAAAATAGAAAATAAAAAATACAGTTCATATGATCCAGTTGAAGTTAGCACAATATGTTTTGAGTGAATGCCCTTAATCCAGAGTGAAAATTACTTTGAATGAACCCATTTGGGGGTGAAACATCAAACAACGAGCAAGTTCTTGCTTGCATAAGGACCTCACATACAGATCTCACTCGTGTTACTTTTATAAATTAAATCACACACCAATACAAGTTATTACAGAAGGAAAGAAATACAAATATAAATCACTTAGTACCAATCTGTGACAATCAACATTGATTTTTTCAAAATTGACTGTTTCTCCAATGCGCAAAACTAAAGTAACAACAATAAGAAACCATAGGATAGTTAATCATAAAAGTATCTAACCTGTAGTAATAAACATCGACTTTTCCCGAGGTGAGTCCCGTCTTTCTCAGCACTTCCTCCCTCTTCCAGCCCTTCGGAAGTGCGGCGCAGTCATATCGCCGTTTTTCGATCTGTACAGACATTGTGGTTGCTATTTCTATTTCCTCTAGGTCTACTCTGCTCCTCCTTCTCTGTCGTGTTTTTGTTTCCTTCTCTCCTTCTCCACTTTTCTTTGTTTTCCACCTTTGTGCTGGTCTTTCTCTGCTTCTTCTCTTTCTTTCTCTTGTTTGTTTACGACCGACGCTATGTGAAGAAGTAGGGTATGTGTAAAATAAAACATATTGTAACTCTTTTAATTCATATTAATTATATTTAGCTATCAAAGTAGATAGATATTTATTTTTAGTATTCTTATCTCTTTTCGGTAAATATCTATTGAACAAACGATGCACATTCCTTGTTATACTTTGTATCCCTATAATGTCTGTCTCAAAACCGTGAAATTTCATAACGACTTTGACTTCGTCTTCAATCTGCTTGTAATATAGATGCAAAGAAGATAAAATATATCCCCAACTATCTAATATATTCCTTATTAATGAACTCTAAAGTATATAGCACCTACACCAAATTCATTCCCACAATAGAAGCGCATATAGAAAAAAGAATTCTAGAAGCTTCCAGAGTATTCCATCCGTCAACCGCAGAAGCCGATGACATCAAACCCAAAATACAAAATCAGACCCAAATAAGCCACCAAAGACCTAAATCCCAACACCAAAAATCGGCCAGAGCCATTATAAAGCGCCAATTCCCCGCACAAAGGGAGTCTTGGTGAACGAGTGCAAAAGTCGCGTGAGTCAGGCCGTCCCTCCCGCGTGTTGTGGATCAGATTGTCTTCGTCGAGCGCACACGTCTTCAAAAAACCTTCAAAATGATGGGCGGAGGCCAACCTATCATCGTTCTGAGTAAGTTTAGGGGAAGATGTATTAGTGGAGAGGATTGTTGGTGTGAGAAACGGCCGAATTATTAACGAAATGTCCCCTTTTTCCAGACCAGAACACCAAGCGTGAGAGCGGGCGGAAGGTGCAAGTGCAGAACATCAATGCCGGGAAGGTGAGGCTGGGTTTTATTTTCGTGTTTGCTCGCGTGTTGCAAGTTGCAGCGGGGGATTATGGCTGGGAATCGAGTGCTTGGTCTGTAAAGTTCGACGTGAGGTGATTGGATTTTGATTTGCGTGCGTGGTTTAGGTGTTATTAATAGAGTGCTTTTGGAGGGTGGAGGGAGTGACTCATTTATGTTGTCCTGTTCAAGACCGTAATTTTTTTTTTTCTTAATTGGCTCTAATGCTTTTAATTGTGTGAAGCTAAGAGGTAATGAGTCGAAAATCAATATGGTGTAGCCTGTCCGTGCATGGCTTGATTTGTAATTGTATAGGTTTTATTGATTTCTTCGTAGTATATAATGCTATCTAGAATTGTAATATTATGGCTATGTTTCTTCATTGTGTTTATTATAAGGCATGAGGATAATTTCACGAAAAATGTAGTGGAAATGAATAGTGTATGACGTATTTCAAGTCATTTTGGGGGATTTTTGACTATTCATAAAAGCAGATGCAAAGGCATAGCTTGACAGTGTGCCACGGTAATTATCAAATTTGTAGACATCATTATAACTATATCACTAAGTTATTGCTCCAGTAGATCTATACCATAAATGCCATACCATAACCAATAATTTTTTCAGTGATATTTTTTCTGATAGTAGTTCAAGACACTGAGACCCCAAGTCATTTGAATGCCAGTCACTACGGCCCCAGTCACTTCGGCCTCTGACCCCAGTCACTTCGGCCTCTGACCCCAGTCACTTAGGCCGACTCAGACCAACCACCCTAGTCACTTCGGCCATCATTAGAAAGTATTTTTAATGAAAACTGGTATTCTTTCCTGCTTGCATTAATAGGAAATAATTACAGTAAGACATGTTGATAAAAGAAAATATATTTAACACAGAAATAGCTACATAACCAGAATGTATATGGTTCATACAAACTGTACAAATCCTAGTCGTACAACACATATAAGGGAATCATATTAATTTTTACATAACTTCGAACATGCTTTTAAGAGGTGATTGGTGGTTATTTCATGGTCTTCATACCGTTTCCATAGGGCAAATATTTTGCCTTGGACTGTTCTAAACTGACGGCGCTGGCGACGTGTGTGTTTACCATCCTTGACAAGACGGACCTCTACAGTTACATTTTTTGCTTCTTTGTACAGTAATGGCACTAAAACATAAAATGGAATATGAGAGCTGCCTGCCATACCATTCAACTTTCTGTGGTATCCCTCTACGTCATTGTTAGTCCGGATACTCTGCCCGAATACAGTCCAGTCACTTGGCGCCCAGAATCCATTGATCCAAGTTTCTTTAATATATTCCATTAGAATTTGAAGTGGTCCAGGAGGCACTCGTAATTCAATCTGTTCAAATGTTGTTTTTATGTGTTCTTCAGGGAGGAAAGGAAGTGCCATGAGCTGCCTTATGAAATCCTTAGTTGGGCGATGATTCATGTATGGTGCAGCCAGTCCTATTTCTTGGATTTTTCTCCAAATGGCTTGATTCCAATGGAACTCATCTTTGTCTTCGTCAGTGGCGAAATGGAGTACCGATGAGATCTGATCGAATCGATCTCTCGGCATATGTTTAGTAAAAAACGGATCCTGGTGTAATTCGTCCCTCGACCAGTGTTGAGCCTGCCGAGGCTTCGGGGATATGCCCATCATCAGTCTTAGCGCCAGCCATATATGAAACTCTGGGAGAGTCACAGGCGTCCACCTCCGCTCGTGACCTTTCACCAGAGAAGGGTGACATTCGGCGTACCTGTAATGGACGATAAACATTGAATAGAATTTTATAGTATAACGGTGTATTCAGAACACGTTGAATTTTTGCATAATTTTCGAAAAAAAGGGGATGGGAACTTACTTGTTCGTTTCTTCAACGATTATGTTTATCATCTCGTTGGTGAAGAACGCCTGAAGGAATCTATGTGGCGACTGCGAGGCACTGAGGTCGACCGTCAACCCTGGTGTCGCCGCAAAGCCGAACTTGCGAGGAACGTTTTCCCTGTTTCGCCACTTGAACCCAGGGGTTCCTGGTCAATTTGGTAAAAGAATGCGGTCAGAATACTCTGATATTGGCTCATCGGAGTCAATATTACACTTGAGCAGCTGCACATACCTGGCGAGTTCCTGTAAATGACGCGGTTTGCGTACTCCGACAATGGCTCGTCGGAGTCTATGCTGGTGTTGTGTGTCGACACAAAATCATAGTCCTCGTCATCAGAGGACTGAGTCGGTGAAGACTCCGAATCCTGACTTTGCCTGAAATTAGTGTCATTGTCAATGATATCGTACCCTTCGTCGTCGGAAAAATCAAAAAAGGCTTCTCTCGTCGATGGTCCTGCACTGGAATCCATGGTGAAGATGTGAGTGGTCTACCGAATTGAGATCTGGGTTTATATACAAAAGTCTAGCCAATCAACACGCAGTACAGTATATGGTGTGACATTCCAACCAATCAGGACACGCGCTCACATGTCTACATACACGAACAGAGACACACACACACACACACACATACACACGCCTACGTATATACAGAGAGAGAGAGAGAGAGAGGATGTGCGCACACACACACACACGCACGCCTACGTATATACAGAGAGCGAGAGAGAGAGAGTGCACACACGTATACACTAACACTCATATATATATATATATATATAAAAGGGTAATAAGGTCCAACGTCACTTCGTACTTGTGGGGACAATCGGAAGGTCACGTAAGGTAAACCGGAAACGAGGTAGTAAATGATGCGAAATGAAAAAATATGCGGTAGTAGGGCATTCCCTCGTCTCCTCGTTATCCCTAACCACCGCAGTATATCGTGCCATCCGCGCTGGGGCCAGCGCATATCTTGTTCTGATATCATGCCATCCGCGTTTACGCTGATGCCAGCCTTGACATCATATCATGCCATCCGCAACCAATGGGTTAACAGGTTGAGATTTACCCTCAAGCTGGGTGTCACCGTCAGGCCGAATTTCCAGTTTAGGTACCTCTTCACTATCATGCAGGTTATATACATTAACAAGTTTTGCCATCAAGAAATAATCCTACGGAGATATACAGCACATGTGTCACGTTTGTCATCAACCACTTTGGATGATATGGAGTTCTTTATATATATGCCAAGCCCTCTTGTAGAGGGATTAGCCATATTAGGTTTGTCATAATAAGCGTATCCGGCAATTTTTTCATAGCGAGCACTAGTTCTGTTTTCTTGAAGGCAACATACACCAACATTCTCAGTGTGAAGATATTGAGAGAGAGTTACCTTGCGTTTCTGCAAACTGTTAATGTTCCAAGTAATACATTTCAAATAATTACTTGGAGCCATCAGTCATTATTTGATAATTTCCAAGGTCCATTGTTGGATGCAAATTGACAGGCGGTGTGGGCTGTAGTCGCTCCAGGAGGGTGAACATCCTTTTTTAGAATTTAGATTGTTGGACCATTTGTTATTGCATCATGAGCATCATCTGGTCCTGCTAGGTTATCATCAGTTCCATCTGCTTAATCAGTGTGTGTAGCATTTCCTTTATTTCGCTGTTGGACTTCTGTTTATCTTGTTACAACGAGGGCGGTGCTGGGGCTGGAGTTGGAACTGGAAGTAGAGTAGAGGTGGGTACTGGAGACTGCACTAAGGTTGTGTTTGGTATTGCAGGAGCTGGTGCTCCTGTTGGTGCTGGTGCTGTGGATGGTGCCTGGGCTTTGTTTGAGGGAATTACCACATTCTTCTTTGGAAGAGATGGGAACGCCTTCACATCAGTAAGAGAAGGAACTGGGGTGGTGTTCTTGGCAGGGAGGACTTGCTTCTTCTGATATTTCTTTTTCCTATCCTTCGGAAAATATGTACATAATGCAGAATTCGCATTATGCTCTTGGCGGCAGTTCACACATTTCCGAGGGATATCTTGTCCTTCGGAAATCTTATCTGCGCATTTTGCACTTGTATGGGGGAGAGCGTAGTATCAGCACAACAGATTGTTGCGATTGCAAGCTCGTGCTCCGTGTCCCCACTTTAGCAGTTTGAGCAAAACGGGGTGAGGGATTTGAAGATGGCACACCTAAAGGGTGCCATACCTTCAACCAAACCTTCAACCAATTTGATTGACTTGGGGATTACCTCCCCCTCTTATGTAATGACAACACACTGGGTCAGTTTCCCATTTATTTTTAAAGGCCTTGCATTTAAAATATTTTCATTGTCTCATATCATTGGTCTCCATTTCTTTTGGGACGTCGAACACGATGAGGTTGGTGCATTGTCCTTTCCCATAGACTTTTGCTTTCTCAAGGACTTTTCCCATTGCTCCAAATGTTGTTATCTGTGCAAGAATTGTTTCATTCTTGTAGCGAACGTATATATTATTTCGTCCAATTCTTAATTCTAATGATTCCTTGATTTTATTGTAAGGATCCACATTGAGAGCCTGGCATATCCAGCAATATTTATCTTCAGGAGTTCTGAGTTTACTGTCTTTCTTGAAATGGACACAGAGATGCCCAGGGGAAGTAATTTTCACAGAAATGTCAGGTGCAGGTAACTTCCTCTTTGCTGTTTTCTTCACTCTTTCTTCATGCTTGTCGGCACTAGCACCGCAGGCTATGTCTACTTCACAGAGGGCGTCATATCTGCCCTCAGTTTCCATTCCTTGAACAGAGGTGGACATTTGTTCTAGAAGGGGGTCGGGGTCACCAGAGAGCCCAACCTGAGCAGCATTTAAAAACAAACAGTCACTCGGGTACCATGCACAGCCTCACATCTGTGGCCATACAGAGGATTTTCACTGATGTAGCATCCACTGTATGTATTGCATATCACTTCTAAACTATAAATGATAGGAGAATAACAATATCATGTACTATGACATAATTTAGGTACCAGGTCTGCGAAAACCTGCTTATCCAGTTGACATAAATCCTTGAAGATAGGACAAGAGAGAGAATGCACACACACACGTACATACTTATATATATATATATATATATATATATATATATATATATATATATATATATATATATACACACACACACACACACACACACACACACACACACACACACACACACACACACACACACACAAATCAAGGTAATAAGTTCCTCACTTAGTACTTGCAGTGATGTTCGGAAGATTACATAGGGTAAACCGGAAACGAGGTCACAAATGACATAGCATGAAACAATATAAGGTAGTAGGGTGTTCCCTTATCCCCTCATTATCCCTAACCTCACCGCAGGATATCATGTCATCTGTGTTTACGCCGATGCTTGCCTTGACATCAAATCATGCCATTTGTGACCAATGGGTTAAGCGTAACAAAGCATAATGCAACAGAATGTGTTAAGGTGGATTTCACCAGCTAGCAGTGTTGGCAAATGGATAAAGAGTTATACTTTATAGCCAGTTTGAAATGGTGATGACTCACATTGATCAGAATCCTTTTCCACCCTCAGATGATTGCAGATGTCATCCGCACATGCCTGGGTCCCAGGTCCATGTTGAAGATGTTGATGGACCCCATGGGAGGCATTGTGATGACCAATGACGGAAATGCCATTCTCCGCGAGATCACTGTCCAGCATCCTGCAGCCAAACACATGATTGAGATTGCAAGAACACAGGACGAAGAGGTTAGCATGTCTGTTTAATATTGTTTCAGATTTTACAGATTATTTTCATGGAACTCAGGTTTTGCATTAAATTTTGCTTGTTTTGTTAAAATGTCAACCTCTCTTGAAAAGGTTGGTGATGGCACAACCAGTGTGGTTATCTTGGCTGGAGAAATGCTGGCTGTGGCGGAACAGTTCCTCGAGCACAAAATGCACCCTGTGGTGATCATTCAAGCCTACAGACAAGCTCTTGAAGATTCCATCAATATTCTCAGGGAACAGCTCAGGTAAGAACGATTAAAGTTTGTGACTGGAAGTAGTGAGATATTGTTTTCAGTTATTGATAGCTTTATGTTGGTATTTTTACATGGAGTAAGTTATCTCTGCCTTTATTCCTGTGTATTTATGCATTTGTATTTTATTTTTATTGTTTTACAGTGTACCTGTAGATATCAACAGTGAAGAACAGATGGTTGATGTCATCAAGTCATGTATTGGCACCAAGTTCATGGGTCAGTATGCTGATCTGGCCTGTTCCATTGCGCTGCGAGCTGTCAAGACCATCACAACTGAACAGGAGGGTCAGAAAGAAATTGATGTCAAGAAATGGGCAAGGATTGAGAAGGTAGGATTGGTAGCATCTACTTTTTTTCTTTCTTTCTTTCTTTCTTTTCTATAGAAGCATATTTTGCGTATGATTTAAAGGATAAATGATAGAATGATGACTTTCTTTCTTTCTTTCTTTCACCCCCTTTCTTTACTGTCACCACCATTTTTGTCGTACTCTCCTCATTCTTATACATAAGCAATAGTTGGCTAATGCATGATCAAAATTAATAACACTGAATAAGAAAGACGCTTGTATCTAACACTTTAATGATCACAGATCCCCGGCGGCACCATTGAAGATTGCCAGGTTCTGAACGGAATCATGGTAAACAAGGACGTGACACACCAGAAGATGAAGCGGCGCATTGAGAACCCTAGGATTATCCTGCTGGATTGCCCCTTGGAGTACAAGAAGGGAGAATCACAGACTAATGTGGAGATTACTGCCGAGACAGATTTCACCAAGGTAAGAAGGGGAGGGGGGGTAAAGGAGACTTTCTTAGAGGTAATTTATGGGCAGAACAAACAAAGCGATTGGTAGATTGTGGTTGACTAGGATACAGTATTATAGAATTATTTAGTTATTTAATGATGTGTACATACTCCCCCTCAGATATTTCAGGAATTGTTGGAAGTAACATACAACGAAGACATTCAGAGTTTAGATATAGATTTGTAGATTATATATATTTTATTTCCTTATTGAAAAGGGAGGCTCAAGCTCAGGTATTTGCAAAATGATTTGATAAACAGGGTGAATGAAAAGTTTAGTGAGTAATATATAATGAAATATGTAAGTAGTGCCTATATCTTATCTTTTCCACTAAATATATCTAGCTGAAAAGCTTGAAAATATGTTAAACATGGATTAATCGAAGTGATAGACAATATAAAATATAATCTAGTTTTTCTTTCTTTTAGGTAGTTTGTAATTAATTTGTATATATTTTTTAGAGAGATTTAGTGAAAGTTTGATTTTTATACTTAAAAACTTTTTATCCACCAGATGTTAGAAATTGAAGAGGAACACGTCAAGTCTATGTGCGCCGACCTGATTGCTCTGCAGCCCAACCTTGTTATCACAGAGAAGGGTGTTTCTGACCTGGCCCAGCACTACCTTGTCAAAGCTGGCATCACCTGCATCAGAAGAGTGAAGAAGTCCGACAACAACAGACTTGCCAGGGCCTGCGGAGCCACTATTGCTAACCGCACAGAAGAATTGAAAGAGGAGGATGTTGGTACTGGAGCAGGATTGTTTGAAATTAAAAAGGTAAGACATCTTTGCTAACTTTGTTGCTTGATCCATACCTTATATTCATATATCGTGGATTTATTATAATATATTCTTCTAAGGAATATACTGAATTGTATTCATTAATGTGTTTTCTCAGATTGGAGATGACTACTTCACATTCATCACTGAATGCAAAGACCCCAAGGCCTGCACAATCCTCCTCCGTGGACCAAGCAAGGACATTCTCAATGAGGTGGAGCGCAACCTTCATGATGCTCTTGGCGTGGCTCGTAACCTTGTCCTGGAGCCATTCCTTGTCCCTGGTGGTGGAGCAGTTGAGATGGCTGTGTCCCACATCCTGCAAGAGAAGGCAAAGACTGTTTCAGGAGTCAAGCAGTGGCCATACACAGCTCTTGGACAGGCTCTTGAGGTAAATTGGATGACAAGTTAAGAACTTGTGGGTAAATCCAATGAGCTTTGATCTTTTAGGTTTGGAGGAATCATAGTTTGCTCATGAAGTTAGTCTCTAGTATTATGCCTAGCAAAGTGTTATTTTTAAAAGATAATCCTCCTATCTTCAAATACACTTTTTGATCATGAGTTAACATTGAATAGCTTAACCATATCTCTTAGATTCATTACTGTACATATGAAGTGGGTGGACTAAAGATTGTAATTGTTTTATATTTTTCCACAGGTCATCCCACGCACTTTGGCACAGAACTG
>BOPN01000412.1:297500-322500 GCA_017312705.2 Penaeus japonicus | reverse complement strand
TATAATTTAGTCATCCAAAAGGTACAGAGATAGAAAATTGCGGTACACTGTTAATTATGAATAGTAACGCCTTTTTGTAGTCAAGTAGATTTATATATTCAGTGAGCGATATCACTTATGGAATAATTTCTAGTGACTGCCCCTGATATATATTTAGATTATTTATGATAGCTGAAGCCAAAGTAAGATGCATGTAGGTCATGGCAATTTGCCAGTTATCTCAAATGAAGGTATTAGCATAATGAATGAAAAGGAAAATTACTAAATGACCTTTGGGCAATTACCTAAGCATATTTCCCCAAAAGCTTTAACCGCAATAGAAATTCTAAAAATGGAATAAATAAGTAGATGAGTGTTATAAGATTAGAAGGAAATTCCTGATGCTAACGGCACACAGACTGGCAGCGAATACAGTGCCGAGATGAAGACGAAATTACGCTCCGGAATCCCTTCATTGTGCAAAGAGACACTGCCTGAGTCCGTAATTGATGGACCTGAATGACGTATTGCAAGCTTGGTCATTCTAGTTTAAAGTTATGAATGGTGATCATTTTTTGAAGTACGTTTCGTGGGTTTATTATTTAAGTGCACTTAACTTGGCTGTTAATTCTGATTTATTAATTTATTTTGAGGGTTGATATTCTAGTTGGATTTATTAAAGAAGACAAGTCTGATTTTTATTTATTTATTATTATTATTATTATTTCATTTATTATTATTATTTTATTTATTAGTATTATTGTATTTATTATTATTATTTTATTTATTATTATTATTGTATTTATTATTATTATTATTTTTTTTTTGGGGGGGAGGGTATTTTGTGAATTCGTTTAGATAAGCAGTTGATTCTATTTTGATAATTTAAACATAATTGCATATTACATTGTTCGCAACACAGGAAAGAAAGTTGCAAACACTGCAAGGTGCACCTAAAATGTTATGCAGGAATGCATACTCGGGGAAGAGTGACCCAGTGTGCCTCAAAGCGAACACAGACTAGCGTCTTGAAGTTGTTGAAGAGGAGGCAAATATTATGTGAAATGTATCAGAGAAAGAACACATCGATTCATTCTGCGTAGAGGGGGAAGGGGAGAGGAGGGGGGGAGAGAGAGATGACGTCAAAGCACCCAATCTTGCAAAGGAAGAAGAATGATTCGATTGTTACATTCAACGTGGCCGATTGTTATCTCGAGACGAAATCGGTAAACATCCCACTTTCTGTTGATGGAAGAAGGAGGGTCCGTATTGACTTTGGCGTGATCAATTATGTAGGCTTGTAATTGGCCTCGTGTGCGTTATTGGTATTCAAGGTAGGCTCTAGGTAGCTGGGTTGGTGATGAGAAGAGGGTCAGTGACCAGTGATATTGTGGCGTGTGTTTCTTTTCCTTGGTTTCCTTGTTTGTGGTCTTTCTTTGGGAGGGAGATCGTGAGTCGTGGTGTGTTACTGGTTACCATTGCGATGTATAGTGCGCGGGTTGAGTTAGTGATGGTATATCTACTTAGTTTGTTTGTGATTGTGGTTCTGTTTCTCTCTCTTCCTCTTTTGTGCTGTCTTGTTTTTTTTGTTGTTGTTGTTGTTTTCCAATCTATATTTACTTGTGTATTTTTGTTGGTACTCTTTCTCCTGGTATTGGTTGTCTTGGTCTTATCATCTCCCTGTAGTCTTTTACCTATTTCTGTATTTCTCTCTCTCTCTCTTCCTCTCTTTTTTCCTTCCTTCCCTCCTCTTCGCTATTCCTCACCCCTTCCCTTCCCTCTCTCTCCTTTCCCCTTCCTCCCCCTCCACTCTTCGCTTCCCCAGCCTCTTCCCTCCTCCCTCACCTCTCCTTCCCTCTCCTCTCCTTCCCTCTCCTCTTCTTCCCTCCTCCCTCTCCTTCCCTCGCCTCTTCTTCCCTCTCCTCTCCTTCCCTCCTCCCTCTCCTTCCCTCTCCTCTTCTTCCCTCTCCTCTCACCTCTCTCGCGACCTCACTAATCTGGTCAGGAGGTGAACAGTACCAATGGGATTTTATGAGACGCGGAAGTCGTATTCCCATCTGCCGTTTGCTTTTATGTCGCGCTCCTGTTTTCCCTCGTGTGGGGGAAGGGGCTGAGGGGTGTGTGTGTGTGTGTGTGTGTGTGTGTGTGTGTGTGTGTGTATTTTTGTGTGTGTGTGGAGGACAGAAAGAAAGAGTACGTGAGGGAGAGAGAAAGATATTATGAGAGAGAGGAAGAAAGAGGAAACGGAAAAAGGAAATAAAAATATAAAGAGAGAGAGAGGAAGAAAGAGGAAAATGAAATGGGAGATAAAGATCGAAAAGAAAGAAAGAGAAGCGTGGTGAAAACGGGTCTATATCGATTAATTCAGCCTTTCTGGAATACTTGCTCCTCTACTTGTCCGCGACGCACATGATCACCAGACGAATAATGACAAGCTGAATAATAATGGATTGACATCATTGCGAGGCAGTTCGTTATAGATACCGATCCCGCGAGATGCCAGTGACGAATGCGAGAGCGAAGAAAATGCTATAAGGAATGCTGCCAGTAACGGTTAGGCTGAACGAAAGAGGTGGGAATGAAGAGTGAAGTGAAATGTTGAGGTCGCGTTGGGTCGTGAATGTCAGGTCGTGGCGTAATTTTTTTTTTTCATTTACAGTGAAAGGAAGACGAACACAAAAAAATAAGAATTATTACTATTGATTTTTTTGACGTTGATAGGAATGGTAACAATGATGCAAAATAATGTTGATTTCATCATCATTATCATTATGTATTATTATAATGATCCGAGTTAGAATTTCATACAAAGATATGTAACGGACCACATCTCACGCTAGATATAAAGACACAATTAAAGATAATGAATAAGAGGAATGATAAATGAAAGAAAACGCCAGAAAATGAACAACTAAACGGGGTATCGGAGTGTGAAATGACAACACTCGAATCGTCATGCCGTTGAACGGTTTCATCTCTGCAACAGTAGGGTGGCAAGTGTGAAGGGTGAGAGTGTATTAGTATGCTGCTTGTGACTTATTGATTAGGATCGCATTAAGGGGTTGGGGAGGGTGGAGGTGGGGGTGGGTGTAATGAGTGACAGCCCGAAGACGGCTTGGGTGCGGTGTGGCCCGTGTCGTGTTCGTCTCCTCCTTAATGGATTGGGAGTTGGTCTCGTTTCTTTTTTTTCTCTCTAGCTCCTTATCTCTAGTTCTTATTCTCTATTTTTCTCTCTATCTTTCTTTCTCTTTTATTCTCTTTTTCTTTCTCTCTCTTTCCTCTCTTTTTCTCTCTCTCTTTCTCTCTCTCTTTCTTTTTCGCTTTCTTTTACGCTTTCTCTATCTGCTCTCTCTATCTGCTCTCTCTATCTGCTCTCTCTCTCTCTCTCTCTCTCTCTCTCTCTCTCTCTCTCTCTCTCTCTCTCTCTCTCTCTCTCTCTCTCTCTCTCTCGCTCTCTCGTCCTCTCTCCATCTCACCATCTCTCCCTCTCCTTCCTCCCTCCCTCCCTCCCTCTTCCCCCCCTCTTCCCCCGCCCCCTCTCTCCCTCTACCTCCCTTCTTCCCTCCCTCCCTTCCTCTTTCTAACTCTTCTTTATGTTCATGTATATAGGCTACATATATATATGTATGCACAAATACGGCAGATTTACAATATAAATATGCATCTTTATGCAACATTTCCATGCACAGAAGGTCCACGAAGACGTAGCGAAAGAATAATTCCATGAATTCATGAATGAATCTGTCAAAGTTGCTTCAACGTCTGTCAAGAAGCCCGCTGTTGTATACATTTGACAGGAGGCTTCTTGTGCGAGGCTTTCCGTGGGTTTCCTCTCGTGTGTTGTGATGGACGGGACGGGATGGGACGGGACAGCGGTTGGTCTCCTCGGATCCCGGTTTTGTTTGAGGAGAGTGTTCTGTGTGTGTTGGTTTGGATTGTTTTGTTTTTTGTTTTGTTGGGTGTTCGTTGTTGATGTTTATTTGTTTGGTTATTGGGTTTGTTTGTTTCTTTGTTTTTCTGTTTTTGGTGTATGGTTTGATGGTTGTTTTGTGACTGTTTTGGTCGATGGTCTGTGGTATTTACTTCATCAATGCTTCTTTTATCGTTTTTTTTCTAGGCCTACCTGTTTTCCTGTGTGTGTATCCACATCCTTGGATATAAGGACTTAAAGGACTCGAGCATCTCGTATCTCAGAGGAGATGTTCGCGCCTTTGACTTTATTGGAGATCGAGTAGTTGTGAAAATCCCCTTTGGTTGCTGTAGACTTTTTCACTCGCATTCAGCAAGCGTTTGTATTTGTCCTTCTTTGATATATATATTCTCTCTCTCTCTCTCTCTCTCTCTCTCTCTCTCTCTCTCTCTCTCTCTCTCTATATATATATATATATATATATATATATATATATATATATGTATGTATGTATGTATGTATGTATATATTTTTGATATCATTTATTTTTTTCGATTCAAAATCTCAAGCAGTGCCGTCCACACCAACATCCATGGCCACCCTCCATCCCTCCTACTTCGTCTCCTCTCTGTCCTTTGGTGTTTTTCTTCTTCGTCCATCAAGGAGACCGATTACCCAAAGTCCTCTCTATTAGCCTTGAGGTCCTATTGTCCTCCTGGCAGACCCGGGATAATTGCTTGTCATTGGGGGGGGGGGGGGGATCGTCCCGTTCGGACTGGTTTCCTGGTCTTCCCTTTGGATTGGAAAGGAAGAAAATTTATTTTTTATATTTAATTCATTATTATTATTTTTTCATGGTCGGTTATTGGCATTTTTAAGGTTTTGTTTGGTCGATTTTGAATGGGGAGGTGTGGGGAGACTTTTTAAAAATTGTTATTGTTTTTTTAAAGTATGTTTGTTGTTATTTGTTATGCTTGTTGTGGATTTTGGGGTTTGGGATTTGTTAAGGTTGTCTCGTTTATTTTCTTACTGTTTTTTTGTTACGTGTTTCTCTTTAACCCAGACTAATTTCGTAAATATTTCTGCCTTTCGTTTACCATAAACTGATGTTATACATGCCATAGACATTACTACGTGGTTTTGAAAACCGTGTCGTGTTTTGAGTTTAGACTAGAGCCTTGAAACTTCCCCCACGTATAGTATACAGTCCATGTGTATTGCGAGGGTCACTGTGATGTCTAAGAAGAAGAGCATTCTTTTGGGCGGAAATTGTTTTGTCAACATCTGGCCGATTTGAAGCTATGGTGGTTTCTGCCAATCATGGCAAGTCATGGGAAACATCGGTAGTCGTTTTTTTTTTTTTTTTTTAATCGTACCCTTTGTTGCATCAACTTGGTATTCAAGACACAACACAGACAAAATGCTTAATGGATTTTCCCAGCATTATTTTCCTTTGTAATGAGGCATCGTAGAGGCGCCAATGAGTAACTCGTGAGTACACAAGGTCACTCACTCAATGCACGCACTCTTGTAGCAAGGTGGGAGCCATTTGTTTTTCGGTCGTTCTTTGTTGGATTTTCGCATGGCTAATGAGCATGCGCGTGTCAACATGCTCCTGCCCCAACAAAAGTAGATGTCACTCTCTTCCTCTATTTTTCTTCTCTCCTCTCTTATTCCCATCCTTCTTTGTCTCTCCTCTCCCTCTCCGCCTTCCGAAGCCCTCGTCTCTTTTGTCATCTTTGCGACGCCGTTATTCAGACGTTTTGGCGGGAAGGTTTGAATCCCGAAACCGCTGGTGTTCTCGTCAGGGCTCGATGTCTCGACAAGGGTGGAAGGTTTTCAAGGGCATTGAGGAAGGTTTGTCTTTGCATATCAAGGGGCTGCTGTGCATGCCTTGAATTTCAGCGCTATTATTGGTCTCGGCGAAGAGAAGAGTTGATACAAATTCCTCTCTCTGCCTGTGTTAGTCCTGCTGTGGGTGTCGCGAACTACGTGGTTGTTCTTGTATTTTCGTTCTCTCCCCCTAATCTATTTATTTTATATGCTTGTAGTCCATGGTTGGATGGCTCGAATTTCATGGTTATTCTTGTCTTTCGTTAGGGTAGTAGTACGATCTTTCAGTTTCTTTTTAGTAAAGATAGATCTTTTAAGAGCATTAGCAGAAACCTTAGTAAAGCTTCCAGTAATAAGAATGCATGTGTTGATACGGATACGATGGACTGCCGAGTCATCTTACACGGGTTGCAGATCAAGAGTACTTCCGGAACCTTCTTCGTACGTAACGAGCTGGATCACGCAGGACGCCGCCCTTCGTCAGTACCTTCCCACGTCGGTTCTTCTCTCGGGATGTATGGCATGGTGCTCTTTCTTCTTTTTCTCTTGTTTGTGTTTTGATATTGCTTTTTTGTTAGTTGTTTCATCTCTCTCTCTCTCTCTCTCTACATTTTCCTCCCCTTCCCTTTCTGTCTCAGCTCCTCCCTCTTCCCTCTACCTTCCTTCCTTCCTTCCTTTCTTCCTTTCCTTCTCTCCCCCCCCCCTTCTCTCTCTCTCTCTCTCTCTCTCTCTCTCTCTCTCTCTCTCTCTCTCTCTCTCCCTCTCCCTCTCCCTCTCCCTCCCTCCCTCCCTCCCTCCCTCTTTCCCTTCCTCCCTATCCATCACACTCCCTCTGACTATTTCAGACCACTGTTCTCCCTCAGCCATTCTCAGAATCCCGTATTATTTCCCAACAGAAACTTAACAGAAAGAATACGCGAGCCGTTGAAGTCAAAGGCGTAACATGTTGATGACAAGTTCCGTAAATGAGAAAATTAAATCAAGTCTTCCGAGTCGTATTTTTGCGCCCGTCTTCGTTTCGCTCGAGAGGCTTGCATTATCAGTGTCGTTATCACGGTTATTGTCGTATTGTTATTGTTGCATTGCAATTTCATTTTGTTGTGTATTTTGTCGCGGTTGTTGCAGCGGAGGTCATCGTTGTCATCGGTAGAGTAGCTAGTCATGAGGTCAATGTACGTGTTGCAGTAGTACATGTGCAGTGATATTCTGTTTTGTTACTGTTGCAGATGTAGGCCTGTATGCTTTATCCGTGTTTATTCGTGGGTTTTTGTTTGTTAGGAAATGTTTATTTGTGTTTGTATATTAAGGTTTGCGTTTTTTCATTCATTATTTGCTTTTGCTAGCACGGTTTCATCATCATCGTCATCATCATAAATCATTATCATCATCGCATCATGATCATCATCACACCATCCACCGTCATCATCGTCATCGTCATTACACCACCATAATCATCGTCATCATCATCATCATCACCACCACCACCACCACTATCACTACCACCACCACCATAATCATCGTCATCATCATCACTATTACTACCACCATCATCATCATCACCACCATCATCATCATCATCACTATCACCATCAATCACCACCATCATTCAAAAGAAATCACTCACCTTTACGACGAAACTTGACCGTGAAAGATGAAAGTTAAGGGGCAAGAAAATGCAATGTTATGGGAATGAAAGTCGAAGAGGGGGGGGGGGGGCAGAGGAAGAGGGAGGGAGGGGGGTAGAAAGGGGATAGGTTGAAGGGGGTGATGTTGTTCACCTTGGCGGGGGTCGTTTTGTCTCTCCGCGTCACGGCGTGCTCTTTCTTTCTTTCTTTTTTCTCTCTTTCTCTCTCTTTCTCTCTCTTTCTGTCTCTCTCTTTCTCTCTTTCTCTCTTTCTCTTTCTCTCTCTCTCTCTCTCTCTCTCTCTCTCTCTCTCTCTCTCTCTCTGTCTCTCTTTCTCCCTCCCTCTCTCTGTCTCTCTTTCTCCCTCCCTCCCTCCCTGTCCATCACACTCCCTCTGACTATTTCAGACCACTGTTCTCCCTCAGCCATTCTCAAGATCCCGTATGTCCCAATAGAAACTAACAGAAAGAATACGCGAGCCATTGAAGTCAAAGGCGTAACATGTTGATGACAAGTTCCGTAAATGAGAAAATTAAATCAAATCTTTCCGAGTCTTATTTTTGCGCCCGTCTTCGTTTCGCTCGAGAGGCTTGCATTATCAGTGTCGTTATCACGGTTATTGTCGTATTGTTATTGTTGCATTGCAATTTCATTTTGTTGTGTATTTTGTCGCGGTTGTTGCAACGGAGGTCATCGTTGTCATCGGTAGAGTAGCTAGTCATGAGGTCAATGTACGTGTTGCAGTAGTACATGTTCAGTGATATTCTGTTTTGTTACTGTTGCAGATGTAGGCCTATATGCTTTATTCGTGTTTATTCGTGGGTTTGTTTTTGTTAGGAAATGTTTATTTGTATTTGTACATTAAGGTTTGCGTTTTTTTCATTCATTATTTGCTTTTGCTTGTACGGCGTCATCATCAACCTTGCTTTCATAAATCATTATCATCATCGCATCGTCATGATCATCACACCATCCACCGTCATCATCGTCATCATCATCATCACTATCACTACCACCACTACCATCATCATCATCATCACACCACCACCATAATCATCATCATCATCATCATCATCATCATCATCATCATCATCATCACTATCACTACCAACACCAACACCATAATCATCGTCATCATCATCACTATCACTACCAACACCAACACCATAATAATCGTCATCATCATCACTATCACTACCAACACCAACACCATAATCATCGTCATCATCATCACTATCACTACCAACACCATAATCATCGTCATCATCATCACTATCACTACCAACACCATAATCATCGTCATCATCATCACTATCACTACCAACATCATCATCACCACCATCATCATCATCACTATCACCATCAATCACCACCATCATTCAAAAGAAATCACTCACCTTTACGATGAAACTTGACCGTGAAAGATGAAAGTTAAGGGGCAAGAAAATGCAATGTTATGGGAATGAAAGTCGAAGAGGAGGGGGGGGGGGCAGAGAAAGAGGGAGGGAGGGAGGTAGAAAGGGGATAGGTTGAAGGGGGTGATGTTGTTCACCTTGGCTGGGGTCGTTTTGTCTCTCCGCGTCACGGCGTGCTCTTTCTTTCTTTCTTTTCTCTCTTTTCTCTCTCTCTATCTATCTGTCTATCTATCTATCTATCTATCTATCTATCTATCTTTATCTCTCTCTCTCTCTCTCTCTCATCCTCCATCCTTCCACCCTTTCTTTTCTCTCTCTCTCTCCTTCCTTGCCTCTTTATCCCTCCCTCCCTCCATTTCCGTCCTTTTTCCTCCCTCCCTCCCTACATTTCGCTCTTTTTCCCTCCCTCTCTTCCTCCCTCCCTCCTTTTCCCTCTTTTTCCCTCCCTTCTTCCATTTCCCTTCCTCCCTTTTCCCTCCCTCCTCTCCCTCTCCCCCCCTCTCTCTATCTTTCCATCTCTCTCTTTTTCGCAATTTCTTTTTCTTTTATATTTTATTATCTTTCCCCTCGCTGATTCGCGCATTGGACGGTCAGCTTTGGGCTTTTCTAAGGTCTCGTCCGTGAGAGGAATGAGTCAGAGTGAATGCGAGGGTGTGGGGTGTGGGTGGGGGTGGGTGGGAGGGAGGGAGGGAGGGTGGGTGGGTGGGAGGGAGGGTGGGTGTTTTGGTGGGAGAGAGGGAGGGGGAGGGGAGGGTGGTGTTGCACGTGGCTTATCGTATTTTTTTTTATCTTCCCTTTTATGCAATGCACTGGGATTCCAATTTTTTTTTTATATATTTGCAATGGCTTCCTCGAAAATGCATATTATTGCTATTTTTTATTGGTCTTTTATTCGTAGAAAAGTATACATTATCACCGATGGGATTAACCTAATCGGATGACTATTTTTCGAGACAGATAGATAAGTAGATTTTACGTAAATGATTTTTTTTACTTCTTTTTTTTATGTACATATTATTGAAAACAAGATACTGCAGGATAAGGATGAGCACAAAAGCCGGTGAATTATGTTGTGTATTCAACTGTTGGTTAATAGTATTTACAGCCATATTATATGCACATAGTCTGGTGGATCTTGTTGCTTATGTATTTTTATGTTTAGTCATGCATTAAAAAAAAATATATATATATATCAACATGTTTATATTTAAAAAAATGGATGAAACTTTTTTGTTGACAGTTTGGTGATTATTAACCTCGCATGCAGTTTCAATGTTGCACGAATACCGCTCTGTCAAGATATGTTATCGATGTTGATCTTAGAAAGAAAGATACTTTTTTATTTTTTTAATACATTGACGTTCATATGAATAATAATAATAATAATAATAATAATAATAAAAACATTAATGCCACCCGCATTGATATATTACGAAGGTGTGTCGAAGAAAAGCCGGAATTCATAGGTTTTCGTGCATGACGTAGATCTGTTTAGATTAGGAAACCGGTCGTATACAACTACCATTTTCTGTGGAGATTGGCAGTATAGATGGACGTGTTCTTTGTGGTAGTATAGATGGACGTGTTCTTTGTGGTAGTATAGATGGACGTGTTCTTTGTGGTAGTATAGATGGAAGTGTTCTTTGTGTGTATGTGTGTGTGTTTGATTTGTGAAACATTTTACCCGACTTGATGTTGCTAGATTTAGTGAAAAGATGAAATTGAATGTGGCAACAGGATGGTTTTTATTTTAGCGGTTCCGTCCTGTCGGAACCTGATAGTCCGTATCACTTTCCCTCCTCTCCCTCGCCCTCTCCTCTCCTCTCCTCTTCTCTGCTTTTCACTCCGCTTCTCTCCTCTCAGCTCCTCTCATATTCCTTGCTTTTCACTCCTCTCCACTCCATTCCTCTCTTCTCGTCTTCTTTTCTTTCTTCTTCTCTTCTCCCCTTTCCTCTGATCTCCACGCTTCTCGTCTCATCTCCTCTCCTCTGCTACCCTCCTCTCTTCTCCATTCCTTTCCTCTCGTCTCCTCTCTTATGCCCTTCCTTCCCTTCATCCTTACCTACTCTTCCCTCCTCTTCTTTCTTCCCTGTCCTATCCACTCATCTCGTCTTCTCTCCTCTCCCCTCCCCTCCTCTCCTCTCCTCTTCCTTCTTCCCCTCCTCTCATCTCCTCTCCTCTCCCTTCTTCCCCTCCTCTCCTCTCCCCCCCTCCCCTCCTCTCCTCATCTCACCTCCATCCGCACCTCATCCTATTCCTCTTGTCCCACACCCTTACGTAACTCTCTGTGCCTCCTCATGTCCCAAGTTTCTCCTTACTCTCTCTTGCCACTACACTTAGGGGGTGTTTACAAGCGTCGTTGGCCTCACACTTTCATACTCGAGCTTGTTTACAGGCACCTTAGACTTATTTACACTTTTGTCTATGTTTAAGGTGCTTCTTGTTTGTTTGTTTGTTTGTTTGCTTTTTTTCTTGACGACGCTTACAGAAGGTGAAAGAGTGGGTATCTCTCTGTGTGTCTGGAGATCTCACGTACGTTTCTTGTTTTGGTTTCTCGATTTTTGTTGTTTTTTATTTGGGTGATAACGGGAAAAAATGTCATATGTAGGCCTAAGCTTACAGTACTAACTCACTCGCTAACTCACTCATTTACTTACTCACTCACACACACACAAACAAACAAACAAACAAACAAACACACATACACACACACAAACAAACACAAAAAAAAAGAATGTAACGATTTCATGATGCTAGGATACGTTAAGGCGGATGCCTCGGAAGGGGTAGGGAAGCAGGAGGGGTAGGAGAGGGGTAGGAGAGGGGGAGAGGGGGGGCCGGGTGTAACGACGTCCGGGAGGGAGCACGAGGCACAGGAAGTCCCCCAGGCTGTCTTGAGGTCGTACTGGTCATCGTATTCCCGGCGCCCGGCATAGTTAGCAGCGCGTGGAAGGAGTGGCCACGTGGTATACTGTGTGTATGTGTAGATATACATGTATAGATGCACACTAATATGTGTGTGTGTGAGGGAATGTGCGTGTGCGTGCGTGTGGTTGTGTACATGTGGAAATGCATTTATACATGTGGTTTGCATATGCGTGCGTGTATTATATGTCTGTGTGTCTGTAACGATCTAACTTCTTGTACGATTTTTTTTCGTGTTATTGTATGGATAGCTCAAAGATGTGGCTGAATATTAATGCGGGTCTATGGACGGTTATCAAGCAGGCGTGGGTGTATGTGCTGGTTCAAGTAAGAGATCGAACTGGCGGTTATTTTGAATTAAGATGCTGCGGGCGGCGTAGGGAGAGGAGAGAGAGATAGACAGGCAGACAGACAGACAGACAGACAGACAGATAGACAGACAGAAGATAAACGCAAGAGAGAGAAAGAGAAAGAGCGAGAGAAAGAGAGATAGAGGGGGGGGTGTCTGCTATAATTATGACGTCATGGTTCCCTCTCGCTCCCTCCGTGTGTCTCAACTCCCTCCCGAACAGCTGGCCGGACTTCCGCTCTCCTCTCGCCGCCGCCGCCGCAGACTAAGTCGTTTACCATGTGCCGATTTTTTTTATTTTTTTGTTTATAAAATGGCGCGAAAGGAAATGTTAAGGGAAGATAAGGAGGGTTATGATACCCCGCCTTGGTGCCTGGCTTGGTGACTGACTCATCAGCTGATCGCTTCTTTGTTATGGGGATGTGGTGAGGGGTCAGTGGGTGGGAGGGAGGCAGGGAAGGAGGGTGGGAGGGTGGGTGGGTGTTTTGGTGGGAGGGAGGGTGGGAAGGAAGAGGGAGGGGAGGGGAGGGGGGAAGGAAAAGAAAAGGGGTTAACCTGTTAACATTGCTGGCCAAAGGGAGATCAAAGGCCTCTGTCGATTTTGGTTTCGTGAAAGATTTAGACAGTCAAGGAGGAATAAAGTTTGTTATGTTAAAGGTATGGTTTTAGTGTAGGGACGTTTGGAGGACCGGTAGGATGGTGCTGGCTCCCTTTGATGAAATATTTTGTATCAAATTCAGATATGCATATCTCACACACACACACACACACACACACACACACACACACACACACACACACACACACACACACACACACACACACACACACATACACACACATATATTCACTACCCCCACTCCTTCACCACCCACTACCAACTACCCTCCACCCACCACCCTCCACCCACTACCCACCACCCTCCACCCACTACCCTCCACCCTCCACCCACTACCCTCCACCCACTACCCTTCACCCTCCACCCACTACCCTCCACTCTCCACCCACCACCCACTACCCTCCACCCACCACGCACCACCCACCACCCTCCACCCTCCACCCATTACCCTCCACCCACTACCCTCCACCCACCACCCACCACCCACTACCCTCCACCCACTACCCACACCAGATCCGCACCATCGGTTACGCTTAGCGATCGGAATAAGCCGTCTTAGGAGTGCGGTTGGCGAAGGAGGCGAGGACAGGGAGCATGTTGGCTGTCGCGGCCCTTTGACGGATGTGGGAAGGAAGGTGGGAGGGAGGGGAAGGGGGAGGGGAAGGAGGGTGGGAGGGAGGGGAAGGGGAAGGAGTGTGGGATGGGGGTGGGGGAGGGGAAGGGGAGGGAGTGTGGGATAGAGAGAGGATAGGGATGGGTAGTTGGAAGAGGAAGTGTGGGGACGGGGGATTAAAAGAAGGGAAAGGTTGGAGGGGGAAGAGAAGGTGGGGACGAGGGATGTGGGGAGGAGAAGAAGGAGAAGGAGGAGTGAAAGCAAGAGCAGGAGTAGGAGTAAGAGGAAGAGAGCGAGGGAGAGGAGAGGTAGGAAAGGGTTCGAGGTAGAGAAGATGGAGGCGGGGAATATGAGAATAATAATAATCATAATAATAATAATAAGAAGAAGAAAGAGAAGAGGATAGGCGAGGAGGAGACAGAGCCAGGGGATAAGAAGAGGAAAGAGGGTGGAGGGGGGAAGGAGTAGGGAAGAGGAGGAGGTTGAGAAGGTCAGACAACCCTCATCTTCAGCCCACGGCTACCGTATATGGCTCGTCGTACGAAAGGCTTGTGTCTGAGCCTAAGGAACAACATAGGCCTATGCGCGGTGGAGGGGGTAGGGGGGGGTGAGAGCGTGAGGGAGAGAGTCCCTTGCCTGAGTATTAAGGACACACATGTGGGGTTTAAACTTATTCACAACTCTGTTTTGATATTATTTTTAGTTATTATTTGGGTTGTTATTGCTATTGATGTTATTATCATTTTTAAATTTTTTTCTACTGTTAATGTTATTCTGTTTTAGTCATTTTTCATATTATCATTATAGTTTAATTATTAATAATATTTCATTATTGTCTGTGTGAGATTCAGACTTATTTGCCTGCCTTCATACATTGTGGGTTTGTTTGATTGCGTTTTATTATCATTATCATCATCATTTTAGTTGTTACTACTATTAATGCGGTTATTATTGTTATTGTTATTACTGTTATTGACATTTTAATTTTGCTTTTGTAATTTTGTTATTGTAATTTTATTATCATTATCATTGTTATTATTACCATTATTATTAGAATCATCATCATTATTATTGTTGTTGTTGTATAGTCGTTACTAAATCTTTACTTTCAATGATTCTAACAAAGTAAAAGTAGGAAAAGAGCTTTGCAAATATGTTGCAGGTGCAGGCTCCAGTTCAGTAATGGTGTTCACAATGTCTTTACCGAGCAACATTACGCAACTCGACCAGATCTAGATTTATTGCAAGTGAAATTTGTTATTCTCCATTACACGCATCGCCAGGTGAGTCATCGTGATTGCAGGTGAATGTCAATTTTCACGTTGATAAGATTAGGTTTAATTCATAGCTATGTCGGTTGATAATGTGTCTTTTGTGTATTATGGGTTTGAAGGCTTTGATTATCTGGTGATAACCGCTATCAAGTCGGCGTGTCTGCAAACACAGAGAGAGAGAGAGAGAGAGAGAGAGAGAGAGAGAGAGAGAGAGAGAGAGTGTGTGTGTGTGTGTGTGTGTGTGTGGGTTTGTGTGTGTGTGTGCGTGTGTGTGTGTGAGAGAGAGAGCGAGCGTTTTTGGTATATATGTTCAGGTATCTGTATCCATATATATAAATATATATATATGTATATATATATATATATATATATATATATATATATATATATATATATATTGGTAGAACGAGAGAGATAGAGGGAGAAGAAGGAGAAAGAGAGAGAGACAGAGACTGAGACTGAGACTGCGAAAGGGAAAACATGAACGGATAAAGAGACTGGTACTAATCGATTCATTAAACACCACAACGCGTGATACTCTCGATTGGTAGCGAGTAGTACGCAACAGCGAAACTTTCATTCTTAAGATCACACACGCGCATATGTAAGTGAGAGTGACACTCCCACGCTGGACTGGTTCACCTACGCCAAATATATGCAAATTCGGTTTGTTTTTTCTCTCTCGGAAGGCGGTCGTATCAGAGGAGTTTGTTGTGTGGCGTTCTTAGTTTTTCTTTCTATTTCTCTTTTTTTTCTTTTTGTTTTTTCGCTATACGTTTTACGTGTTTTTTATGTCTTTGATTCTCTTTCTCTCTCTGTTTTCCCCTTCTCCCTCTTCCTCTCCTTCTCCCTCTCTCCTACCTCTACCTCTCCCTCTTTTCCTCCCTTCCTTCCTTACTCTCCTCCCCCACTCTCTCTCCCTCTACTTCCCTCCCTCTCTCCCTCTCTCCCTCCTTCCTTCCCTCCTTCCCTCCTTCCTTCCCTCCCTCCCTCTCTCCCTTCTTTCTCCCTCCCTCCCTTCCTCCCTCCCTTCTTCCTTCCCCCATTCCATACCCCAATCTTCAAACTTAGTGTGTAAAGTGTAATAGGTTTGGCAAGGCAGTGTATGATCGGTTACTTGCACACTGTCTTGTTTTTTTCCACGTAATTTTATTGTTATTACTTTTTTTGCCTTTGATTTCCTTTCTCAATTTGTACTCTGGACTGTGTGCTCGTAAATGAGGAAACAAAAAAAGGTCTAAGATATTTTTAAAAAATGTCAGTGGAAAGTGAAACAAAATCTTTGGGGAATTTTTATGTCGTTTCTTTTTGTCATCTTTCTCACAGTAGAAATTTTAGGAGTGAGTTGATTATACGGAGAAAATAATAATAGCTGATGACAATTATAAACCAGTGACCCATACCGTATTTGGCTGGATGGTTGATTCCGAGACACTGCTGGTAGGATTTGGGGGAGGGAGGGGAGAGAGAGGAGAGAGGGATAGAGAGAGGAATAGAAGGGAAAGAGAAGGGGAAAGAGCACGAGAGAGAGAAAGAGAGAGAGAAAGAGAGTGAGAGTGAGAGTGAGAGTGAGAGTGAGAGTGAGAGTGAGAGTGAGAGAGTGAGAGAGTGAGAGAGTGAGAGAGTGAGAGAGTGAGAGAGAGAGAGAGAGAGAGAGAGAGAGAGAGAGAGAGAGAGAGAGAGAGAGAGAGAGAGAGAGAGAGAGAGAGAGAGAGAGAGAGAGAGAGAGAGAGAGAGAGAGAGAGAGAGAGAGAAAGAGAGAGAGAGAGCCAGAGAGAAAATATCGGCGAGAAAGAGAAAGGGAGCGAACGATATTAAGCTTGTTTATAGCTACGACGCTCATTATAGATCTTATGAATGACAATGGAATGAGGCATGACATTCACACCTGTCATTTGATACCCTCGGTCGTCACCTGTCATGGCTCCGACGTGACTTATTATTATTATTATCTCTCTCGCTCTCTCTCTTTCTCTCTCTCCCTCTCTCTCTCTCTCTCTCTCTCTCTCTCTCTCTCTCTCTCTCTCTCTCTCTCTCTCTCTCTCTCTATCTCTATCTCTCTATATCTTTCTATCTCTCTATATCTCTCTCTTTAATCTCTTTCTCTCTTTTGTTTCATCTATTAGATCAAATGTTCACATATTCGCTTTCTTATTTATATATATATAGGACTTAATTATTTAATTTTATTTAATTATTTCATTTATCGCGTGAGGGTTGGCGGGAGTGGGAAAGGGGAGAGGGGAAGGAGGTAAGAGGGAGGGGGAGGGGGATAAGAGTGGGAGAGGGGAAAGAAGGGGGAAGCGATTGGGTGAATGTAAGGGTATGGAAGGGGATGGGTATTGGGTTTAGGGGAGGGAGGGAGGGAGGGAGGGGAAAAAGGGAGTGGGTAAAAGTAGAAGGGGGAGGGTTGGGGAAAAATAAGGAATAGTATGAGGGAAGGGAAGAGGGAAAAAAGTTGGGGGCAGTTGGGTAGTCGAAGGGGAAAAAAACGAGATGGGGGTGCGAGGTTACAGATGGGGGACAAGAGATTTGGTGGGGGTTGGGGGTAGGGGGTAGGGGGGATGGCTCGTAGAAGGTGCATATCCGCTCGCACTCACTCTGAATTTCCAGCGGTGACCCCGTGACAAAGGGCGCTGGAGCATTTCGTTTCCTTTTCCCCGGCCGCAGAAGGAGAGCGGTGACTGAAGATTTGAGTGACTTATCGTTTGGCCTTCAAGGTCACGTGACATGACGTCATGACACGTAGGGAGAAAAGAGCAGGTGTGGCAGGAACATGAGAGGGCGCGGTCTGTCGGGTGGGAATTAATTTTTCATGAAGGAAAGAAAAATATGATTGTCAGGATTTGATGATCGATGAGGGATAGTATTTTAAATATTCTCTTTTTTTAATCTTATCTATTTTTTTATCCAGTCTTATCGGAACCTCAATAAAGGGACGGGGGGCGAATAATAAAGAAAAATCAGTGTACCAAGGATTGATAAATATTAGACGTTCTTTTTTTAAGCTTAACTTATCTTATCTGAAATTCAGAGCTAGACGTGGGGAGGGAGGAACGGTTGGAGGAGAAGGAGAAGGAGAAGGAGGAGAAGAAGGGGGGGAGAATAAGCTAAACAGGAACAAAAGCAAGAACAAGCTTTTATTACTTATATTACGTAACATTTAAGCTTTTACATTCTATACTTAGGAAAGTCATAAGCTTTATAGTTTATATTCTATTAATAGTCTTTCTTTCTATCTCCCTCCCATCGCCTTCCATCCTTGATCGTATTTTCGCCCTTTTTACTCTCCTCCTTATGAAGTCTTTCTTCGTTTTTACCTTCATATTTCCCCCTTCCCCCTTTTCTCTTTTCTTTCAATTCTTTCAGTTCAGACGCAAGAGGAGAAATAATTGAATATAATGGGTGGGGGGGTGTCCTACTAAGCTCTTTAGATTTTTTTCCCTTTCTTTCCCCTCTCTCTCTTTCTTTCTGTCTCTCTTTCTCTCTCTCTCTCTCTCTCTCTCTCTCTCTCTCTCTCTCTCTCTCTCTCTCTCTCTCTCTCTCTCTCTCCCTCTCTCTCCCTCCCTCTCTCCTCCTTACTCCCTCCCTCCTTCTCTCCTTCGACAGCTATACCACTTGGCTATGCACGCCCCATTCGGATATACCTTTGCTCTCCATTCAGGCAGGTGCTGAAATAAAAGTAATGAGTTTCAGTGGTCAGTTCAGGTTGCCAGTGATGAGGTCGAGGTCACAGCCGTTCAGTTCAGTTCCAGTAAAATAAGTGGCAGTGGTGAGTTCAGTTAGTGTGGGCTGGTGAGGTGGTGATTGGGGCGGAGGTGGGATGAATAAAAAGATGTGGCCAGAGGGGTCGGGGAGTTTCGGGTGCGGGTGGGGGTGGGGGGGGGTGGGGGGGGGGGTGGGTGAGGGGGAAGCGAGTGGTGGTGGAAATCGGGCGGTTGAAGTGGTAGTGTTGTCAGTCGGTGTCAGGTGTTGAAAAAGAAGAGAAAAAAAATGCACGTGTGGTTTTATTTATAAGATAGCACTAATGATTTTAGTCTTATGTAATGGTACTTATTATTATGTTAGTGTTCAGTGATGGTGCTCATGGTGATAGTGTTGGTAAATGGTACTCCCGACTATAGAAATTAAATGGTCTAAACTTCACTATATATAGTTACGCAAAAGGAAGACCTTACCGCCGCTACAGTACTGCTGGTGGCGGTGGAGCTTGGGTGCGGGTGGAGGCGCGCCCCGCCCTTCAGGAAACAGCCGCCTCCCAGGGGGTTCGCCACACCACGTGATCACATCCACCGCTAGTTCGTATTTCCTGCCGCCTCAACGAACCTCCAACCTCGCCCACCTCCTGTCCCTTCCTCCTACCCCCCTCCTCCCCCCTGCCCCTCCCGTTCTCACCCTCCCCCCCTCCCCACTACACAGTTCAAAGAGGCCGTTTTGGTCTCTTTTTTTTTCTTTTCTTTTCTTTTTCTTTTTCTTGTTTTTGGTTCTAGCGATTAAGACTATTGCTTTGCACTTACTCAGCATGACCGGACGTGTTGAGTTTCGTTATGGCTCCCTGCTTTTCTTTTATTGTTATAATTTTAAAGAGCAGTTTCAGGCTGGTGGTCTTTTTTTTCTCTCTCTCTCGACTCGTCACTCGTCGCTCGTCATGCACCGAAAGTAGATCGTCATCCCCGTGCATGTATTGAACTCGTTTCGAACCCGTTTAATGCATTCGCGGTGTTCTTAGACTCTGCAGGTGAGTCGTAATCACGGGTTATGCAAGGCAATTCGTCCCAAAGTCATATTGAAAAGATTTTTTTTTTATATCGCGGCTACGATGATAAAAATGGTCTCGATTCCCGATTTTATTTATTTTTTTTCATTTTCTTTCGAAAGAATAAAAATCTTTCGCCTATTCATGCCTCGCCTCTTATGGGAATTTTAGCCGAAAGACAAAAGAACTGAAGTGTCGTGCTGAGCGCAAGGACACGCCCCGCCGTTAATGCTGCCACGCTGCTGGAGGGAGAGCATAGTCATCACACGCCAGAGATAATGTCAGAACTAATTATGAAAGGTCTGGGTTTTTTTATTTAATCTTTACTGCCTGTCTGCTGACATGGGTTGGTTATAGCAAGTGTGTGGAAATGTCAGTGAGGCTGATATTCCAAACGGTACGTAAGTACAGTTATTACAGTCGTATGTTGTTTATGAATATTGTTGATATTTTCTTTAAAGATATTCGAAATATGTTCCTTGCGCTTAATTGGAAATCAGACAATGGCCAGATTTCTGTTGAACATATTTATTACTTTCCTTCTAGTCACGTCAAGTATATCGAGAATTCAAGCGATGCTACTTGTCTATTCAGCGAACGCAGATTTCCCCCAACCTCAGAGCGAGTGTAGCAGCGGCGTTGATCTATGCAATATGCACGCCGCTATCCCAACTGAAGAAACCATTACCCATTGTGACGACGTGAAGCCCAATATCTATCAAGTAATCGAAGTCGCGGTCACTGACTAGAGCGAGAGAGAGAGAGAGAGAGAGAGAGAGAGAGAGAGAGAGAGAGAGAGAGAGAGAGAGAGAGAGAGAGAGGGAGAGAGAGAGAGAGAGAGAGAGATCGGCTGTGTTAGTCACGGGCGAATGGTCATTAAAAAGCAATGTTACGTTTGCGTGACGACTTCAAGCTTAACCGGATTTCATTGTTTGGATCTTCCTGTAAGAATAGACAGGAACGCGGGGCAAGAAAGAGCGTTTCGGTTGTACTGGTTTTGGGACCAGCTGTCTGGTAGGATTGTGAGCGGAAATTTTCCCCTGTCTTGGGATTTTTGACTTTGTGCGCTGAATGGAGTACTTGTTTTGATCCTCGAAAAAACGGCTGTTTCGTGAGAGGTTTAGAATCAGCTGTTACAGGTCGAATCCGATTTTCCTGGTGTTTTGATTTTTGATTTGGTGCTTTGAATGGAGTACTTGTTTTGATCTGAGTACAAAAGATAAGGGTAAAACAGGTCCGTTTTATGAGAGGTTTAGGATCAGCTGTTACGGATTGAATATTTTTTTTCGATTGTTTCACGTTGATTAGGGTATTTGTTTTGTTTTTCGTGCAAAAAATACAAAAAAACGAGACAAAAACAAAAACAACAGTCTGTTTTATGAGAGGTCTAGGATCAGCTGTTACGTATGAAATCCAATTTTCTTCGAGTTTTGATTTTTTTTGGAATTAGTACGTTTATTAGAGCACGTTTTGGTCCTCGGGGGAGTCCCACGGTCAAGACTCTTCCTTGCTCGGCCACACGTCTCAGTTATCTTGTATGAACTCGCTCTCCTTTTGAACAGACGTCGAGCTCTTCATCTGTTGCTGTGTTCATCTTGATTTCGTTTCCGCCTTTTTCTTTTCGCTCTCGGATTCATTCTTCTTTATTATTTTTTTATTGGGCGTTGCTTGTCTAGCTTTGATCTCACATCTTTATTGATTTTCCGTTTTTACTTACTATGGTTAGTTTTTTTTTCTTCTTTTTTTTCTTTTGCTTTACTATCGAGGCGTATATGCATTTGAGAGGCGGGTGGTATTTGGCTTATTGCAACATATCCGAAAGACATCGTTGTACTTAAATGAATATATATATATATATATATATATATATATATATATATATATATATATATATGTGTGTGTGTGTGTGTGTGTGGGTGTGTGTGTGTGCGTGCGTGTATGTGCGTGTGTGTGTGTGTGTATGTATGTATGTATATATATATATATATATATATATATATATATATATACATATATATATATATATATATATATATATATATATATATATGTATACATACATACACACACACACACACACACATATATATATATATATATATATAATCATTCAATCTATTCATTATCAAATAATTACCATTACCAAACTGTCAATCAACCTATCAGCACTCATCATCACCATCAATTTACATCATCGTCTTATAAGATGAGATAAAAAAATAGTTTCCAGCAAATAGTACTAATTCGTCGAGTTCTCTTACGTAGCATTATGGCCGCCTTCTCATCCTTGTCTACATATGTTTCTCCTTCATTTACCTTCTCCAGCTGCTGCTGTGACCTCGACTCACCTTGGTGCAGCAGGGGTGACTGGACGGGAGAGTAGGAGGGAGGCAGAGGGAGGGAGGGAGGAAGAGAAGGTGTGAGGGAGGGAGAGTAGGAGAGAGGGAGGGAGAATAGGAAGAAGAGAGGGAGGAAGAGTAGGAAGGAGGGAGAATAGGAGGAAGAGTAGGAAGGAGGGAGGGAGGGAAAGTAGGAGAGAGAGAGGGAGAATAGGAGGGAGGGAGGGAGGAAGAGAGAGAGGGGTGTGAGTGAGGATTGGCATAGCACACTCGACTAAGAGGAAACGACTAGAGTTACGCAAGGAGGGAGCTAGCGACCAGTCTGACCGGCCGGGAGTCGAATTCACTGCAGAGAACATTACGTTTTTTATTGCTCTCCCTTCCTTCCTCGAGTGCCTCTTCGCTGCATTCCCTGGTCTTATTCAGCAATCATCCTCCCTCCTCTTCCTCTACAATAGCCTTTCTCCTCCTTATTCCAGTTCACTAATTCCGCTCGCTCTCTTCTTCTTCCTCCTCCTCCTCCTCCTCCTCCTCCTCCTCCTCCTCCTCCTCCTCCTCCTCCTTCCCGTCTTCCTTCCCTTCCTACCCTTCCTGCCGTTGCTCCTCCTCACGTTATAATATACCTTCCTTCCTTCTTTTCTCTCCTCCCGCACTCTCTTTGCTTATCCTCCCATCCTTCTCTCTTCTTCCCCCTTCCCTTCTCCCTCCATCACTCATCCCTTCCTCCATTAATTCCCAATGGCATTGAATGGGACGCATACGTGGAGTGACAAATCGGGGAAATTCCCAGCCTTAAGTACTCCCTAACAAAGGGGGAAGGCGGGGGGTGACCTCCCATACTCAAGTGGCCCTCAAAGAAAAGCGCGATAAAAGTTCACAAATATAAAAAAATATAAAAATTATACCATTTCATTTCGGAGACGAAGAAGAGGAGACGAACATTTTTTTTTCTTTTTCTTTGACGAGGAGGTCAAGCAGACTGTGAGAAATTTTCCACGTAACCTCTGCACTCGTTCCCAAAACGGTAGAAATTAGAAGGAAGTGTCCTCTAAATGGGAGGGTTTTTTTGCGTGCCTAAATGCGCAGGGGGGGTTGGCGTGGAGAAAGTCAGGGTTTCCGTGCCGTACTTAGTCGATTAAGTTCCCGTGTAGTAAATTGCTGTCAAGGAGAAAGGAGGGGGGAGGGGGAGGGGGGCGTGGCGGGGATGTATTTTATTTTGTAGCGTTGTGCTTCGTGATTTCATGATGGGCAAAAAAAGGGGTTTTGAGTATGTTTGGGGGAACCGCATAGAGGTTACTTCGCGTAGTTTTATTTTCATTCTTTTCTTTCTTCTCGGATCCGGTTTATTCGTTTATTTTTGTTAGTTACTGTTGTATGATATTTATTCATATCCATTCATTTCTTTTTCCTTCGCCTCCTTTCTTCATTTTTACCCTTATTTGTATCAACTCCGTATCTTCTCTGTAAATGCGTACCATCTCCCCTTTCCTTACTTCTCTTATTTATTATTGTTTATTATTATCTGTCATCCCCTAGGTTACATGTAGTTACATTTAAAAAGGAAACTATCATAAGCAGATTTTCGATTCCCTAAAATATCTTCGAACAAGTTATATGTGTTAGTCTTCATAGGCTTACTAACACCACTTAGTCCGCCATCTTGTATGTACAGATAATCAATAGTTCTGTCATACGAACGAAGCCATGAAACAAAACATCAATCGTCCTTCCATATGAATGAAGCCTCGAAAATACGATTATTTGTCCCGATGTTCGAACGAAGCCTCGAAACAGACACTAAATAATCCTACCAACGACCGGTGCTTCGAAACCGATGGCCAACCGTCCAGCCTTGAATTAGCTCATTATGCATTTCCATACGCAACCCACATACCCTCCAGCACCACTTTCTTCCACCTTTATTATATAAAGTAGAAACACTAAATAACAGTCCAATCACACGAATGTAGCTTCGAAACAACGCATTATGCATTGCGATACTCGAGTATCAATAGGAGTTCGAGACAGCTTCGATTGGAACTTTTGGACGATAAGAATTGTCTCTGTATTGTCTCTCTTGTTCATAGAGTTTCCCACGGCAACTAGCGGGGTCGTAGTTAGTTGTTGCGAAGAGTTAGTTCCCTGCATGTGCAAGGTTGAGGGGGGAGGGGAAGGATGAGGGGAAAGTGATGTAGCGAGAAGGGTAATGATACAGATTCTCGGGTGGCCTCGTGCTTCTTCTTTGCAGCGTCACGACCTCGTCTCTCCACCCCGCTTAACGAAGTTTTGTTGGAAGGTCGAAGGTGTGTTCTCTCTCTCTCTCTCTCCCTCTCTCCACCCATCACCCTCCCTCCTTCCCTCTAAGTCCCCAATCTATCCCTCCTTCTCTCTCCCTCTCCCCCCTTCTCTCTCCCTTTCCCCCCTTCTCTCTCCCTCTCCCCTCCTTCTCTCTCCCTCTCCCCTCCTTCTCTCTCCCTCTCCCCCCCCCTTCTATCCCCCTCTCTCCCTCCTCTCTCTTATTTTTGATACTTCCAAGTTTGAGGAATTTTCAACCACCCTTTTTGCCAGTGCAACACCGTAACACCTGACGAGTTGCCGAATGTCGTTTTTATATATATATTTTTTCTCCTCTTTAATAAAAGAGTGAAATTAAAACCTTCAGTTTATATTATCTTTAAAAAAAGGAAGGTTATCGAGATTTGTCATTTTGATGTAGATGTAAATGTCCTTCCTCTTGCGTAGGGGATGGGTCGCAAGTGAAGCGTAGGGTGATGCAAAACATTATCATCCTACGGTTCGAGGGTAATGGGTGCTTCGTAGGGTTGCATTATGGCGTAGAGAGACGGAGATGTTACGCGTTCGTTCGCTAACCTTTGGAATGGGAGGGAAATGTGGAATTCTCCTGCTGAGGAATGTTGTCGATTTTGTTAGTGTTGTTAATATTATTTTTATTATTACTATTATTATTGATAGTTATTATTATTGTCATTAGTGATAGTTATTATTATTATCATTATTGATAGTTATTATGATCATTATTGATAGTTATTATTATTATTATTGATGTTATTGTTGGTATTGATATTGTCATTATTATTATATATATTTTCACGATCATCATCATTATTAATTTTATTATTGTCGTTATCATCACCATCATTATTAATCATCATTATCGCTACCATTGTTATTGTTTTTTTATCGTTATGAAATTGTTCTGAAAAATCCTTACCAACTGGGTGAGGATATCGTCTGTTATTTTGCGTGAGACGAAATTCCTTTGGATAAATATTGAGAGGAAAAGAAAGTGTAAAAAACATATTTTCATTATCTAAGGTTGATAAATGTGCTATAAAGACTGGAA
>BOPN01000412.1:270000-292500 GCA_017312705.2 Penaeus japonicus | reverse complement strand
TGTTCTTTTATCTTCTTCTCCTTTTTCTTCCTCTACTTCTTCTTTTCTTGTTTTTATTCTTCTTTTATTCTTCGGTTATGTCCTTGATGCTCGTGTTATCAATATCACATTGATAACCATGAACCTTTAATGATAAGATTGCATTATTAGACAGGACGAAGGAGGGGGGAAGGGAGAGGGAGAGGGAGCAGGGAGAGGAAGAGGAGGGGGAGGGAAAGATAGGGGAAAGGAAGAGGAGGGGGAGATAAGGGAAAGGAAGAAGGGGAGAGGGAGATAGGGGAGAGGAAGAAGAAGGGAAGGGGAAGATAGGGGAGAGGAAGATGAGGGGGAGGGGAAGAAGAAGGGGAAGGGAAGATAGGGGAAAGGAAGAAGGGGAGGGGAAGATAGAGGAGAGGAAGAAGAGGGGGAGGGGGACATAGGCGAGAGGAAGAGGAGCAGAGGGAGGGGAAGATAAGGGAGGTGCCACTCTGAGTAAGGAAGGTCGACGAAATGACAAATGTCCTCATGGCGACGCGACGGCAGGATAAATCTTTCCCACGGCCTTCACGAGGCGCGATCTTCTGTTGGGGTGGGGTGGGGGGGTAGGGGGTAAGGCTCATGGGGTGGGAAAGAGGGGTGGGTCTTCCCTCAAGTCCTTCCGTCCATGACACGCTCGAGCTCTTGTGAGCTTCGTGAGCTTGACCTTGATGTTCAGGAAGCTTGTAGTTTTTTTATGGATATGTATAGGCCTATAATGCGAGGTTTACTTCATGCTCAACTGCTTGGCGCTTGCGTGACGTGTCGCTTGAAATTGCCTGAGTTGAAGTGGAGATTGATCAGTCACACGGAATCATCGGAATTTGGATAAGCAACGAGTAGTTTATAAAGGAAAAAATCACGGACTCGCCATTATTTGAATTGTTACGTCAAATTGAAAGAGGTGTGTGTGTATGTGTATATGTGTGTGTGGGGGGGTATGTGAGAGAGAAAGAGAAAGAAAGAGGAAGAGAGAGAGAGAGAGAGAGAGAGAGAGAGAGAGAGAGAGAGAGAGAGAGAGAGAGAGAGAGAGAGAGAGAGAGAGAAAGGTGAGAACTTGTGACTGAGTATATATGTATGAGTGAATGAGTATGTGTGTGTGTCTTTATCTGCTCTTCTGTGTATATCTGCGTGTGTTGCTTGCCTTTTGCATTTGCAGCGTCACTGACCGGCGCCAATCATTTATATCGCCTCTTTCGAACCTAAAAGGTTAGCGATACGTAAGATAACTCGACCAAAGTGAGCAGGTTCGACCGCAGATTTTGCGCGGGGTTTTGCAGGAGAATTTCAACAAGACAGTACATAGCTATCTGAGGTGTTGGTGTAGCCGGCTGCCTTGAGGCGTCGGGGGTACGTTTTAGAAAATGGAGTTTTCTTGTTATTAACTTGATCACTTACTAACCTGATATGATGTAATGTGATTAGGTTAGTTAGATCCATTGCATTGCATGATGGCATACTATCTTCTTACTTGATAGACTAGATTCCTTACTAACCTAATTGCACTAGTAGATCTAGGGATGGACACGGAACGGCCAATTTATGTCATTTTTGGAAATATTTTTGATACGATAATGACGCTCCAAGTTCCTGCTGCAGCCGCCAGGGGGAAGGGCCCAGAGGCAAGTTTTTATACGTTAAAAAATCTTCGCGGGTTTCGTTGTCTGGTTTATAACGGTCCGCTGTTTTTCCTGCTGCGTCATACGCGCCAAATATGTCAGATCTCAGCAACACATGCTCAGAAATGTATATGAAAAAAATGACAGAGTTGCTGAGACAGTCGCCGAGGGGATCTGGTCTGCGGTTTCTCCATCTCAGATCACCATTGAGGTTGCATCTGGGGTGTCAAACCTCGTCTCTCTCTCTCTCTCTCTCTCTCTCTCTCTCTCTCTCTCTCTCTCTCTCTCTCTCTCTCTCTCTCTCTCTCTCTCTCTCTCTCTCTCTCTCTCTCTCTCTCTCTCTCTCTCTCTCTCTCTCTCTCTCTCTTTCTCTCTCTCCCCCCCCCCCCCCCCCCCTCTCTCTCTCTCTCTCTCGGTGGTCGTCGAGGTGTGAACAAGAGGCCGGAGACTTGAGTGTATTTACTCTTCTCCCATTGCCATTCCTATTTGTATGAATGATTAACTTTAACAAATGAATAAATTAGTTTATCATCGTCAACGTGTTGTTTTTGCAAAATCCGTCTGGCAATCGCATTTTTTTATCGTGTTTAGTCGCGTTAGTAAGTAGCGTGTGATAGCCACCATGACGTGACGCATTTTCTCGTGTCATTTTTTTTTCTCCTTCCTTTCCTCTCGGTGCGGACCCGGCCAGCGCCCCGCACACACTGGTGTCCCCGTTCGACCTCTGACGTGACCCTTGACCTATGGGAATAGGGACGTTACTTGTGTCCGGCCCAGGAAGGGAGGAAATGGAGGAAGAAGGTCATATACTCTTTTGCTTTCGGATTTTGATTTAATCTTTGGATTAGAGGAAAGGGAAAGGATTATATACATGTTTATAAACTCCGCGTGCCTGGTGCTGCGAGTTTTAAAGAGACATGCTGCAATGTTGTGCAACGGCAGGAAAGACGAGATTCATTTAAGGTTATCTGCATGTCTCACGAGCCGAGTGGCCAGGATGGGACGGAGCGTTTGACCTTTCAAGGCATATCAGGTTTTATTAGGGAGACCTTATTTTTACTCGTGGGGGCAAGAGATGAGGAATTTACTTATTGATTTACTCTTTTTATTGCATGCACGATGCGCGGTGGTGCTAATTAATCTATTTTAATGAAAGGGTCATTGGCGCTATTCCCACTCTTTGTCTTTTAATACGTGTGAAAGGGAAGAGAGGAGGACGAGGAGAAGGAGAAGAAGGAAAAGGAAAAGGAGACGAAGAAGAAGGAAACGAAATGAGAGGAGGGCGAAGGGAAGGGGAAGAAGGAAAAGGAAAAGGAGACGAAGAAGAAGGAAACGAAATGAGAGGAGGGCGAAGGGAAGGGGAAGAAGGAAAAGGAAAAGGAGACGAAGAAGAAGAAGGAAACGAAATGAGAGGAAGGGGCGAAGGGAAGGGGAAGAAGGAAAAGGAAAAGGAGACGAAGAAGAAGGAAAATAAATGAGAGGAGGGCGAAGGGAAGGGGAAGAAGGAAAAGGAAAAGGAGACGAAGAAGAAGGATTTTTTTTTTTTTTCCCGAGAGCAAACTTTTCGTCCTCGAGCGCTTTTGTGTCGGCGTCGATGAGTGTGAGTGGGTAGGGGGGGGGGGGCATTGAAGGGGAGGCGGTGAGTCTAGTAGGAGAGGGAAGAGGGGGGGTGAGAGGAGGAAAAAGGAGGACGAAGAGGAGATAGAGGGGAATGAGGAGGAGGACAAGTGGGGGAGGGATAGGGATAAGAAAGAGGGCGAAGAGAATGGGGAAGGAGGGGTATAAAGAGGATAAGGGAGGATTGAGGGGAAGGGGGGGTGAGAATGGGGACGAAGAGGAGAAGGAAGGTGGTAAGAAATTAGTCGAAAGGATAAAGAGGAGAATAAGGGAGAGAGAGAGAGAGAGAGAGAGAGAGAGAGAGAGAGAGAGAGAGAGAGAGAGAGAGAGAGAGAGAGAGAGAGAGAGAGAGAGAGAGATAAGAAAGAGGACGAAGAGGAGAGCGGAGGGGGGTGAGGCAGAGAAGGGGGGTAAGAACAAGAAAGGAGAGAAGGGGGAAGGGATTGGTCTTTAGTCTCAAGGATCGCGAGGGCGTTCGAGTTCTTGTTCCTCCAATCTAAACCTCCCTCATGTTTTCCCTTTTCTCCTCATTTCCCAAAGAACCCCTCGTCGGTATCGAGAACGTAGGTGTACCATGTACCACCGTGGTAGCACGTGCGTGGTACCACACCAGCGGCGGCGGCGGCAGCGGTGGCGGCGGCATGTGAATTGGGTTTTGTTTATATTTGTTTACCTTTTTTTAATCGGTATTTTTATGATATTTTTTTTATTGGTCGTGGTGTATTGTGTCACTGAATGAGGAGTCAGTCCATTCGTTCGTGCAATCAAACATGCATTCAATATTTCTTGAGAAAATGTGTATGTGTGTGAGAGAAAGATAGATAGAGAGAGAGAGATAGAGAGAAAAAGAGAAAGAAAGAGAGAGAGAGAGAGAGAGAGAGAAAGAGAGAGAGAGAGAGAGAGAGAGAGAGAGAGAGAGAGAGAGAGAGAGTGTGTGCGTGCGTGCGTGCATGTGATAGAGAGTGAGAGTGAGATTTTGCACAAAGACACATCTGATGAATACTGCGCCATTCTTGGAACCGTTGTGCGTGCAGGAGTGCGGGCGTGATGTAATTTTCGAGTCCGTGGGCGTTGCGTTGCCGATCCCGCCCTGGCTTCGGGGAGGCAGCGGGTGTGGGCGTTGTATCGCAGATTTTAAGAGGGATGGAAATCTTTTAATTCTATTTATGGGGTATAGTATAGGTGGATTTTTGTTTTAGCAATATACGATGCTTTGACCTTTGATTAAATGCGATTTTGGATATTTAGCTTTATTTGTTTCGGTTAATTTTGATTTTAACGAAATAGGGAGTGATTTGAACTTGAGATAAATGATACTTGGATATGGGATAATTTTGATTTGCAGGAGATACGATTTAAGTCGATTTAAGATATATTCTGATAATGTTGATTTGAAGAGAAGTAGGGGGAAAGTTTTCAATTATTAGTTCAATCTTTCTAACTATCAATTAGAAAAATTACCGGACGTTTAATGATTGATAAAAGGGTTTCAATTTTCGTGACTGGATCGATGTATAAGAATTGCAAAAGTAGGCTTATGTTAGATTCAAGACTTTTAATAAATGTGGAATTTCTAAATGATTTTTATAGCCCTTTGTGTGTGTGTGTGTGTGTGTGTGTGTGTGTGTGTGTGTGTGTGTGTGTGTGTGTGTGTGTGTGTGTGTGTGTGTGTTGGAGTGGGAAAGGGAAGGAAAGATTCGAAGGGAGGGAGGGAGAAAAAGAGAGAGAGAGAAGGAAAGAGATTTAGAGAGAGATGAAGGAAGGAAGAAAATGAGAGAGAGAGAGAGAGACAGGACGATGAACGAAAGAGAATAAAACAGTTCATACTAACCAAACTAATTTACCAAATACTTAAGAACATTTACCAAATCATTTGGCAAAAGTATATATATATATATATATATATGTATGTATGTATGTATGTATATATATATGTATATATATATATGTATATATATATATATATATATATATATATGTATATATATATATATATATATATATATATATATATATATATAATGTCACATTCCAAGATATGTCCTTATCAAACTGCATCAAACAGAATAAAAAGTTGAAGGATAAGGAGAAAACACAGAAAAGAAGAAGAAAGAGAGAGAAAAAAGGAAACGAAGAAATAGAAGCAGATAAGACATAACAAGAAAAAGAAGAAAAATAAAAAACGCCCATGGATCTTAGAAGTCTCTCCCTCAGCCTCCAAGTCGTGCTTCGAGTCCCGGCATTTCCTCGAAGAGATCGTGGAGGCTGGAGGGGATCTGGTCTGCTCCTCGGCTGCCAGACCTTCGTCCTCGGGATCGTAAAGGACCTCGAGGGGAAGCGAGGGGAAGCGAGGGGAAGGAGGGGGTTTATTTGTGTATGTTTGTTTTTTGTTTGTGATTTTTTTTTGTGTGTGCTTGTTTATGTTTTTGTGTGTTTATATGTTTTTGTGTTTATTTGTTGTTTGTTTGTGTGTGTATGTTTATATATTTTTTCTGTGTTTGTTTGTTTGTTAGTTTGTATGTGTGGACGCGTGTTCCCCCGGAATAGCCCTGCCGTCTTCCGTGTTATGTCACTTGTCTGTCGACAGAACCCCGGGAAAGAACATTTGTGGAATATAGGGCATTCTATGACCTGTAAGAGCACCCCCGCCGCCCTTGCCTGACCCTCGCCGCCGCAGGGGACGTCTGTCGGCAGGGAGGTTAAGCAGGGGAGAGGGGGGAGGGCAGGGGTACGGAAGGGGCAGGCAGGAAGGCAGGCTGGCTGGCTGGCATGGGATCAGGAAGGAATTTCCTCGCCGGGAAATATGTTCCTTTCTTAGCCTACGCGAACTCAACCCGGAAATCGGTCGGACAACCATTTCCATGATAGCAACATGGGAGATTTATTGCTTTACTGCTTAGATTAATTGCATTTCACACGTTCATTATTACGCTGTCGATTTGATTCTGAAAACCGCGTCGACGGCCGGGCCCTTCTGAAGCGAATCGATTATCGATTGATTGGAATTATAATTGGATTCTTCCCGCGAGATTCGACGTGGCCAATTCGCATTTCGACTCCCTGTTATACCACACAGCGGTTGCGGAAAGGATCGCAAAAGGACACATCTGGGAGTCTATAGGTTGTTTTGCCAACCGTTCACGGACGAAGCATTAAGGAAAAAAAATGGAAAGGTGGCCATCTCTCTCTCTCTTTCTTTCTCTCTCTCTCTCTCTCTTCTTTCTCTCTCTCTCTCTCTCTCTCTCTCTCTCTCTCTCTCTCTCTCTCTCTCTCTCTCTCTCTCTCTCTCTCTCTCTCTCTCTCTCTTTCACCGTGAACCCCTCCTTTGCTCCTCTCCATTCTCTATTCTCTATCCCCCTCGTCCATCCCTCCCCATCCTCCTCTTCCCCTCCCCCTCCTCCTCTTCCCCTCCCCATCCTCCCCATCCTCCTCTCCCCCCCCCCTCCTCCTCTTTCCCTCCCCATCTTCCTTTTCCCCTCCTCCTCCACCTCTCCATCTCCCCCTCCCCTTCCCCTTTCCCTTCCCCTTCCCCTTCCCCTTCCCCCTCCTCCTCCACTTCCAACCTTCCCCCTCCCCCTCCCCCTAACCCCACTCTTCACACACCGGTTTGAAAATCAAATCCTTTCATTGTATGGGGTCTGGCGAGGGGATGGCTTCGAGGTCGAGTGATTAAGGACTTTCGACCCAGGAGGAAATTGAGATTAATGGTCGAGGTGATAATGGCGAATCTGGAAGTCTGGAAGCCAGTAGGAAAGAAAGGGAGAGGGGTGGAGGGTGGGGGTAGGCAAGGGGGGGAGGTGAGTTGTGTGGGTATGCCGTATTAATGCCGTTGTTAATGCCGTAATAGCTTCCTCTTTGGGGTTTGGATTCTCGGAGTTAGTGTTCTTGGCTCTTGTGAAAGCGTGGAAGAATATGACAGATAAACTGACAGAGAAAGATAGAGAGACTAAAATTGCAAGATTTTACGTGGCCTCCATTGGATTTCAGGTGTGACTTTATCTTAGGTTGAATAGAGAAGCAATTGTACAATCGATAGAGGAATAGACACCAGTGCACGTTCTTTGACTTAAGTACTTTCTCTCCTTTTGCACTTGATAGACCTTTTCTTTCTTGCACTGTCTGTGAGAGTACACTTAAATAAGCCTACATGAGAAGAGTTGAATAATTTTAAAGATATTTGATATTATATACACACACATACACAGACACACACACACACACACACACACACACACACACACACACACACACACACACACACACACACACACACACACACACACATATATATATATATATATATATATATATATATACATATACATATACATATATATACATATATATACATATATATACATACATACATACGTACGTACGTACGTACGTACATACATACATACATACATACATACATACATACATACATACATACATACATACATACATACATACATACATACATACATACATACATACATACATATATATATATATATATATATATATATATATATATATATATATATATATATATTGCGTGTGTGTAAGTGTGCGCGTGCGTGCATGCGTGTATAATCATGACAGACAGAGAGACAGACAGAGACAGAGAGAGAAACATATTTCCTATATGATACAGATCACAGTAATTTTCGAAATTAGGGATAATAGCAATTGCACATAACGACCTACACAGAACTCCAACCTTAGTGCCGACTTGATGCAAAGTGCAAGAAATGGCCACTTGAAGATCCGATGAAGTGTAATAAACTGGCGAAGAACATCAGGAAAATGTGTTGGATAAAACGACCTCGAATCGGCGGAGTTTCAATGCGAAGCGAATCGTAATTGAAGTGATTGCCCATGTGCTGATTGGAGCTAATCAATCGTGGTACTCTGATTGGGGATCTCCGACTGCCACTAGTCGACGATGCGGAAATTTGATTATGCGGAGGTCTTGACGAAGTGATGAATGTGTTGCACGACTATCTTTCTTGCCCCATTATCATTCGCTTATTCTCCATCCTGCCCTCCCTCCTTTGCCCCCTTTTCACCTGTCCTCCCCTCCCCCCTTTTGCCCCCTTTTCACCTATCCTCTCCTCCCTTTTGCCCCCTTTCCACCTGTCCTCCCCTCCCCTTTTGCCCCCTTTTCACCTATCCTCTCCTCCCTTTTGCCCCCTTTCCACCTGTCCTCCCCTCCCCCTTTGCCCCATTTCCACCTGTCCTCTCCTCCCCCCTTAGCCCCTTTTCCACCTGTCCTTCCCCTCCCCCCTTTGCACCTGCCCTCCTCTCTCACTGTGCACCTGCTCTCGCCTCTCCCTTTCCTCCTATGCCTCCTTTATCCTTCCTCCTTTCCATCTTCCTATCTTCCCCTCCCCTCCCCCCCCCCCCCCCCCCCCCTTTGCACCTGCCCTCACCTCCCCCTTTGTACCTCCCCTCCCTTCCCCCACCCCACCCTTATTACCCCCTTTCCCCCTTCCCTCATCACTCCCTCCCTCATCCCCCCTCCCTCATCCCCCCTCCCTCATAGTTGCTGAATGACGGAAGTTGACGGCGGCGCACATACAAATCGACCCACTTAGAATAACGGCCGAGAAACAAGCGGCAGAATGTTCCAGAAAAGCAAAACATGTGATTCACGCCTTACGTCACTTCCGGTGCTTCTTGGGGCTTCGGATTTCTCTCTTCTTCTTTTTTTCTCCTAAGGCCTATATATATTTTTTCTTAAGGTCACTGTTTGCCCTGGCTCTTAGGTAGAGGTATTCTATTCGAAATGCAATTTTGTAATCCGAGTGAGTGAGTGAGTAAGTGAGTGAAGGAAGGAGTGTGAGTCAGTGTGATGGTTTGTGAGTGTGGAGTATTGTGAATCGGTGAATATGTGTCAGTGAATTTGAGAATGAATTAGAGAGGGAGAGGGAGGGAGAAAGAGAAAAAAAGAAAGAGTGAGAAAAAAAAGAAAGCAAGGAAGAGAGAGAGAGAGAGAGAGAAAGGGAGGGGGAGGAGAAAGTGGGAGAGGGAGAGGAAGAAGGAGAAAAAAGAGAAAGAGAACTAGACCAAAAAAGAAAGAAAAAAAGGAGGAAAAGAAACGGGAGGTCCGAAATGGGGGGGAGGGGGCTGTAGGGCTTGAGAGCGACCGCCACGTCCAGACATACAGACACGCACGCACACAGAACGAGGTCGCGCGTACGAACATCTCTGGCCCGATTGTTTTGTCGCGGCCCAAGAGATTTTGGAAAGAAAAAGTCGTTCTTCACCTCATCTCGCTAATCTTGTCAATTTCTTCCTGTCATCTTCGGAGAGTTTGGTTTGTCTTTAGCTTCCCTCTTGATATCCACACACATAAACACACATATACACATTCACATACACACATTTATACACCTGCAAACCTAGGCAGGTGGAAGAGTTGCCGAATGCTATTAACGTTCAGCCCCTACACTGAATTCCTTTATGCCAAAAGTTTGCGAACATGGCCGTTCCTGGAGACCACAATATTGTTATGGAAAACACAGGAAAAGTGGGAGACCGCGAAGTCAGTCTTCTGTAGCGTTGTCGATTTCCATCAAAGGAATACTTGTTATTACCTTTTTGCAGACCAGGATTAAGTATGGTTTTGTTATTTATAGTTATTCTCTCTCTTTTTTTTTCTCTCTCTCTATCACTCACTCGTTCACTCATTCTCTCTCTCTCTCTCTCTCTCTCTCTCTCTCTCTCTCTCTCTCTCTCTCTCTCTCTCTCTCTCCCCCTTTCTCTCTCTCATCGTGCTGTAGATCGTATTTTTTATTTTGGTTATGAGGGAGTAGGGGATTGCGAGTGTCTATGGGGGGGGGGGGGTGAGGACTTATCAGTCAGCCAGAGTTATTACTTTCAATTATAAATAAACTCTTGTGTGTAGGGGGGTTATGTGTGTATGTGTTTGTGTGTGTGTATGTATGTATGTATGTATGTATATATGTATGTATGTACATATGTATGTGTATTATGTGCGTGGTTGTGTCTGTAAGCGCACGTGCTACATGTCATATCGCTTGAGGAGCTTTTCCGTGTAAATTTACTCATTGCATATTACAATCTTTCGCTCGAGTCCGCAAAGCCAGAGAGACCCGCTAAGTGTCGGGCGGTAACATTCCAGAGCCGACTCCAGGTTGGTTGATGTGCAAGCTGCCCGAGGCGCTGTGCACTGGGCTGCATGCGTCGGGCCCAGGCTTCTTTGACTCGACGCCTTGCTCTTTCTCTGTCTCTCTCTCTCTTTCGCTGTCTGTCTGTCTGTCTGTTTGTTTCTCTTTCGTTGTCTGTATATTTGTTTCTCTCTTCTCTTCTTTCTCTCTCTTTTCTCTTTTTTACTTCTCACTTCTCACTTTCTATCGCTACTTTTCTCTTCTCTCTCTCTCTATCTATCTCTCTATCTCTCTATATATATCAGTTTCTTTCCGTTGTCCCTTTTCCCTCTCCCACTCCCTTTTTTCTCTTTACCCCTAATCCGCCCTCCCCCACATCCCTCTCCCTCCCTCTCTCTCCACCCTCACGTCCCTCCCTTTCCTCCCCCACTCCGTTCTCGTCATCCCCTCGGTCTATGCCTTCTCCGCCCTCTCAGCCCCCCCCCTCTTCGTTCTCTTCCTCTTTCTCCTCTCCCCCCCCATCTCACCCTACTCCCCCACCTTCGCTCCATCACCCACACCACAACCACACTCATTGGAGGGGGAAAGGTCATGGGGTTTCCAATAGCGTGACCTTCCCCTGGTACACCCCTGGCGACCTCTCTTGTAACGTGGGAGAAATAGGTGTTGAGAGGAGGGGAAAGAGGGAGAGAGGGAGGGGGGAAGGGGAGGGGGAGGGAAAGGAAGGGAGAGAGGGAAGAGGATAAGGGAGGATAAGGATAAGGATAAGGGAAGGGAGAAGGAAGAAGGGAAGGGGAGGGGAGGGGGTTGGATTAGGGAAAGGTAAGGGAGAAAGATGGGGGAGCTGAAAAGGAGGAGGAGGGAAATGGATGAGAGAGGAAGAGGGGAAGGGAAAGGAGGGAGGTAGAGGGAGTAAGGGGGGAAGAGGGTGTAGGATATAAGGTAGTGGAAGGGCAAGTGAAATGGAATAGGAGTGAGGGGAGAATATCGTATGGAAGGAACAATAGGGGGGGGGGGATTAGGAAGGAGAGGAGGTTATGCCCTCCGAGGAATAGGGAAAGGGTAGAGGGGAAGAAATATGGAAGGGGAGTAAGGAGGAAGAGAAGGGGAAATGGGGGAAGGGGGAAGGAGAAGGGAAATGGGAGAAGAGGGAGGGGGAGAGGGGGAGAGGGGGTGGCAGGTGATGAATTTTGGCGGATAGGTATCGGTCGTTCCTTTGAAGGTGGTGGTGGTGGTGGGTGGGGGGGGTATTGCCTTCCTTTCATTTCCTGTGTGTGTGTGTTGTGTGTTTGTGTGTGTTGTTTGTGTGTGTGTGTGTGTGTGTGTGTGTGTGTGTGTGTGTATGTGTGTGTGTGTGTTTTGTTGTTGTTGTTGCTGTTGTGTGTGTTTGTGTGTGAGTGAGTGAGTGAAATAATGAGTGAGCATTTTTTTATCGTCACGGATTATATTGTATTGCTCTCCCATCACTATTTCTGTAGGTCAAGTGTGCAATATTGCTGAGATTAATCATGATTATTTCTATGCCGTTCATATCTTGAATATCTTGTATGTATGTATGTATATGTATGCACTTGCGTGCGTGTGCCGAGTAAGCGTTTGAGTGCGCGTTTGTGTTCGCGTTTTTGGGCATGCGTTTGTATGCATGTATGTATGTGTGCACGTATGTATGTATGTACGTGTGAATATCTGTGTCCCTGTACGTGCGTAGGTATGTGCATTGCGAACATAACAGTCAGGCTATGTAAGATATATAGACACAAACCGCAAAGCAATTCAACCTTGTCAGAAGGGGTGGGGTTGGAGGGAGGTATTCGAGGGAGGGAGGGAGGGAGGGGGGGGTGAGATTCATGCTCCTTTGTGTTCCTCTTTTGTAGTATTCCTCTCTTCCGCTACTAAGACGTTGGAGATTATCTACGGTTATGGTATATAAGCTTTAGATTTTTTTTCTTGGGCGTATAATTCGCATAGGGATGGAGCCGAGAGGTGTAACTGTTTATTTCAGGGGATTTTTAGTGAGAGGGGGTGGATGGTGGGGTGGGGTGGGGTAAGAGGTTGCGCGCGTGTGCAGATTCATTTCCCGTTTCTGTCTTCTTTTTCCGATTCCGGGTGTGTTCCCCCTTCATCGTTCTATTTATCATCATCATTTTCTCCTCTTCCTCACTTCCCCTCTTCCTCTTTTCCTCCTTTCTCATTCTCCCTTCCTCCTCTCCTCCTCCTCCTCCTCCTCCTCCTCCTCCTCATCCTCTTCCTCCTCCTCTTTCCCCCTCTCCTCCCTCTTCCCCACCCTCCTCCATCCTACTTCCCTCATAAATAAATAAATAGATAAAAAAATAAATAGATAAATAAATAAATAAAAGAAACGAAAAATAAATAAAATAATCCCCAGAATGAATTAAAAAAAAAAAAAAAAGAAAAAAACCTCCTCCTCCTCCTCCTCTTCCACCCTTCCCCCTCTCCACTCTCTTCCCCCTCTCCTCTCTCTTTCCCCTCTCCTCCCTCTTCCCCCTCTCCTACCTCTCCTCCCACTTCTCCCTCTTCCCCATCCTACTCCTCTTCCTCGTTCTCCTCCTCCTCCTCCTCCTCCTCCTCTTTCCCTCTCCTCCCTTCTCCCCATCCTCCTCCCTCCTCCCCTCCTCCCCTTCCACCCTTCCCCCTCTCTCCACTCTCTTCTTCCCCCTCTCCTTCTTCTTCCTCTCCTTCCTCCCTCTTCCCCCTTCCCTTCCCACACTCCTCTCCTCCCTCTCCTCCCTCTTTCCCCCACTCTCCTCCATCCTACTTCCCTCATAGATAAATAAATAAATAAATAAAAGAAACGAAAAAGAAAAAAAAATAATCCCCAGAATGAATAAAAAAAACAAAAACAAAAGATAAAGAAGCGAAAAGAAATGAAATCATCCCCAGAATGAATAAAAAAACAAAACAAAAGATAAAGAATCGAAAAGAAATAAGATCATCCCCAGAATTAAGAAGAAAAGAAAAAAAAGAAATACAAAAACAAACGAAATGAAAGAAAGCAGCCCATTGTTAAGACTGTTGTTTTGATCTTCGTCACGCGGGCGTCACGAGTAGTAGTAGTGGATCTGTAATCCGTTGATCCGGCGGGTTACGTGCGGATGGATCACCTGTTGCGGGTCGCGGCTTCCTTTTGTTTTGTTGTTGTTGGTTTTAGAGGGGGGGGTTAGTTTTGTTATTGTGTTTGTTATTTTCGTCTTGTTTTTTCTTTTTTCTTTCTTTGTATTGTTGGTCTGTTTATATGGTATGTGTGTATCATTATCATCATCATCATCATCATTATTATCATTACAGAGAGAGAGAAAGAAAGAAAGAAAGAAAGAAAGAAAGAAAGAAAGAAAGAAAGAGAAAAAGAAAAAGAAAAAAGAGAGAGGGAGAGAGAGAGATACAAATGCAGATACAGATATGGATAAGGAGAAGGAGAGACAAATAGGGAGAGAAACAGATACAGATCGAAAGAGAGAAAGAGAGAGGCGCTTACTGACCTTACTTATTTTGAACCTTATTTCCCCTCAGCTGACACGGCCGTTATCTCACCCATCCCCTCGGGTTCTGGGGGGGGGGGCAACGGGCGGGGAAAGACGTGGCAGATACACATTATGATAGGTATCTGCGATGCGTTGAATTGTGAGGTGTGGGTAGGGGGGAAGGGGTGAGAGAGAGGGGGTAAGGGGGAGGGGGGAGGGAGGGAGAGGGAAAAGGGGGTAAAGGGGAGGGAGAGGGGGAAAGGGGGTGAGGGATAGGGGAGAGAAGGGGGTAAGGGGGAGGGGGAGGGAGGGAGAGGGTAGACAGGAGACGGGGTGAGGGAGAGAAAGGGGTGAGGGAGGGAGAGGAGAGAAGGGGATAAGGGGGAGGGGGGAGGGAGAGATGAGAGGGTTAAGGAGGGATGGAGAAGGAGGGAGTAAGGGGGGGAATAGGGATGGGAGGGAGAGAAAGAGGGAGTGGGAGGGAGTGAAGAAGAAGAGGAAGGGAGAGACAGACAGACAGCGAGACCCACTTTCTGTGCAAGAGCTAAGGAAAACCCAAGTTGAAGAGGAAGTGATGCTGCATGTAATCGACGTCTTGACCTTGTGTACTTCGGTCGTGACCTTTCGTCTTTTTTATTGCATTTTATTTTGATTTTGATTTATTGGCTTGGATTGCTATTGTATCTTTTTTTTTCATCGTGCGGGGGAGTGGATGTAGGTCGATTTTGTTTTGCGTTGAGCGTGTGTGTGTGTGTGTGTGTGTGTGTGTGTGTGTGTGTGTGTGTGTGTGTGTGTGTGTGTGTGTGTGTGTGTGTGTGTGTGTGTGTGTGTGTGTGTGTGTGTGTGTGTGTGTGTGTGTGTGTGTGTGTGTGTGTGTGTTCGTGTGTGTGTGTGTGTGTGTGTGTGTGTGTGTGTGTGTGTGTGTGTGTGTGTGTGTGTGTGTGTGTGTGCTCGTGTGTGTGTGTGTGTGTGTGTGTGTGTGTGTGTGTGTGTGTGTGTGTGTGTGTGTGTGTGTGTGTGTGTGTGTGTGTTCGTGTGTGTGTGTGTGTGTGTGTGTGTGTGTGTGTGTGTGTGTGTGTGTGTGTGTGTGTGTGTGTGTGTGTGTGTGTGTGTGTGTGTGTGTGTGTGTGTGTGTGTGTGTGTGTGTGTGTGTGTGTGTGTATGTATGTGCGTGTGCGTGTGCGTGTGCGTGTGCATGCGTGCATGAATGTTGATATATACGTAATTACAGGAATGTAAACCCATGAGTGTGTAAACCATGTCAGTAGGAACGTACACATGTGGGAATCCTCATGTCTGTATGTCTGTATGTGCGTCAAGTGTCACCCGAGCCAGTATGAGAACAGATAAAAATCGCCATTCGACATTCGCCAATGTTTTCTGAATAAGACACCATTAAACTGCTATCATCCTATCATACGAAATACTTCGTGTGGCATATATATACGTAAAGAGAAGAAAAAAAAGATAAATGAAAGAGCTGAGATGAATAAAAAGAAAACACTTCTCACTGTCTGCGCCTCTGATGAAGCTTGTAAAAATTGAGTCACGCAATCTCGTTTACGTCATTGACTTGTTGACATAACAAGGTGTCCCGCATGCAAGGCCTTCGGAAAAGGGGGGAGGGGGTACGGGGGAGGAGAGGGGGTTTTGTGTATTTTTTTTATCTTCTAGTTTTTGTTTTCTGTTGTTGTTTTATATGTTTCTGTTTGTATTTTATGTTATTGTTGTTAGTTTTGGTAATTCTCGTGCTTTTTTTCCTTACGATCTTCATTATATATATATATATATATATATATATATATATATATATATATGAGAGAGAGAGAGAGAGAGAGAGAGAGAGAGAGAGAGAGAGAGAGAGAGAGAGAGAGAGAGAGAGATTTTTTTAAATTTCTATTTTATAAACCGGATTAGCTTATTGTCACTTGATTATTTCACTACAACAAATGGCACAAGAACTTACGCAACACTGCATATCATTCGCCTTTCTGCGGTTGACAGCTCGACCGCGTTGTGTGGTGCCTATCACTCCTGACATGCAATTGCAAGAAACGGCAGGTTCACACGCAGCTTGTGAATACTTGCGGTCTTGTTAGGTTTATGGGATTCAATAATCGTGTGATTGCCATAATTGCCTTTGCAGTTGAAATGTGTGCGTTGTTTATTCATGTGATTGCGTCATTTTTAGGGAGGATAGGGTGACGCGGGGACCCAAAAGTGGCGAGGTTATAGGCCTAATAGGTTAATGGGGCTATGCTGCCCGAGTGCCACGTAAATAGGCGTTTCACCATCAGTGTCATATTCGTATGGAACAGTAGGCTGGCTTTGGAGGATGGAGGGGATGGAAGGGGTGAAGGGAGGGGGAAGTAGGGGGTGAGGGGAGGGGGAGGTAGGGGGTGAGGAGAAGGGGGAGTAGTGGGGTGAGGGGAGGGGATGGGTGGGATGGAGGGAGGGGGAAGAAGGAGGTGAGGTGAGGAGGGGGTTGGGGGAGGTGCTACATTCTACCAAGAGAGCCAGAAATCGTTCCCACCATTTAGCCGTGGGCGGAAGTGGGTTACTTTGGTCGCTCGCTGCTTTACCTAGTTTTGTTGTTGTTATTATTGTCGTTGTTGCCTTGTCGTTGCGGCGCCATAGTTCATTGAAGGCGATTTCAAGATGAGATTTATTGTGTGTGCATGCGAGGCTCTTGTAGGGGTAGGGGGGCGGAGACGGGGGAGGGGTACTGGTGCTTGCTGATCGTTTGCTTGTTTGTGCGTGTGCGTTTGTGTGTGTATGCAGAGAAGGTTGTGTTTCGTCTTTTATTGATGTTATGGGCGTGGTCTCTAGGCTTGGTGGAGATATCTAAAAAAAAAAACATTCTCTCTCTCTCTCTCTCTTTCTCTGTATATATATATATATATATTCCTTTTGAAGTGGATGGGGAAAGGGGAGAAAGGGGAGTAATTGGGAGAGGGAAGGGGGAGGGGGCCGAGAGGGAGAGAGGGAGGTAGAGAGGGAAAGGGACTGAAGGACACGCACTCACTCACACGCACACACACACAAACACACACACACACACATACACACACACACACACACACACACACACACACACACACACACACACACACACACACACACACACACACACACACACACACACACACACACACACACACACACACACACACACACACACACACACACACACACACACACACACACACACACACACACACACACACACACACGCGAGACAAGCAAAAGAAAGAGAAAGGAGAGAAAGGTGACCCAAAAGGATTGGCCAATCGGGTTAAAAAACAGGAGGTGATTTAGGCCTACACTAAGAGATAATTTGCCTCTCTCTCACCTCGTTGGCTGGTGATGAAGTGAAGCAGCCATTGTGCGGATTGCGAAGGCTCATTTCACGCCACAATGCGATGGCTTTCTCGGTATGAATGGAGGTATAAAAGAAAGGAAGAAAGGAAAATAATATAGGTATCCCTTATGAAAAGAAAAAAAATATATGAAAGAAAAGAAGGAAGGAAGAAACAAGATAAGATTATCCCTTATAAAAAGAATAAAAAGGTAATATAAAAGAAAAGAAAGGACGAAAAAAGGTATCCCTTTTGATACGAAAAGAAGACGAAAAAAATGAAACAAGTTAAAGGAAGATCGGAAGCATAAAGACATCCGTTATAAAAGGAAAATAAATGAATAAAAGGCAGCCTCTATAAAAAAACAAAATATACCCTATATATTTCTATTTTTGTGGTTTTGTCACATGATTATGCTAGAGGATGGCTTTTTTTCTGTTTCAGAATTATAATACTTATGATCCAATTTGTAGAATAAAAGCTTAGTGTAATTGTGAGAGGTAGAAGTGTGAAATAAACAAGGCATATGTATATCCAAATATTATTGTTGTTATTATTATTATTATAATTATTATTATTATTATTATTATTATTATTATTATTATTGCTATTGTCATTTTTTTTAACTTGTGATGGTAGTCCATGGTGGTGCTGATGGTGATAATGATGACGTGGCAATATATAATTGTGATGAGAGTGATGCTTATGATAATGTAGTGACGATAGATAGTTGTGATGAGGGTGATGCTAATGTAGCTAATGCTACAGTGACGATGGACAGTTGCATTGAGGATGAACATAGTGCTGATAATGGTGATGAAATAAGGATAGACAGTGATAGTGATGAAGAAAGTAGTGGTGATGATTATGATGACACAGTCGCGGTAGTTAACTCTAATGAGGGTGATGATAGTGGTGGTGATAACGCCATAGATTTAAGAACATGAGAAGAGGAAGTATTCAAGCGACAGATTGTGCTTGCGTGTGCTTGTTCGACCATTTGAAGCGATAGGGCGTGTGCTTTCTGCTCTCTCGCCCCCTCTCCTCGCTTCCTCTTTCGTCGTGGACCGGAATGGAAGAGAGATAAGGGTAAGAGGAGGCTAATGAGCTTCAGATTGCCGCTAAGGAGGTGGGGGGCGAGTGTGGTCTGAGGGGGAGAGGGGGAGGGAGGAGGGGGGCCAGACAGGAAGGCGGAACTCATGATTTTGGTAGATAATTTTTGAAATCGCGCCTTCTCTCTCTCTCTTTTTTCTTTTTTCTTTCTCTCTCTCCCTCTCTCTTTCCCTTTCCTTTTCTCTCTCTTTCTCTTTTTTTCTTTCTCTCTCTCTCTCTCTCTCCCTGTGTGTGTGTGTGTGTGTGTGTGTGTGTGTGTGTGTGTGTGTGTGTGTGTGTGTGTGTGTGTGTGTGTGTGTGTGTGTGTGTGTGTGTGTGTGTGTGTGTGTGTGTGTGTGTGTGTCTACCCATCGCTTTTGATTTTGTTATAATCACGTCGTTTACTCCAGTAATTGTCTTTGTTTCTATATTTGAAAGTCACGAATATATATGCACAATTTTTATTAATAATATAGTCGTAACAAATATATACGGTGAAACAAGCCAATTAACGGAAACGATGTGTTTGATGGTCACAGTCTTTCAAAATTGTAGATATCTGTAATAAAAAGCAAGAAGGGTGGGGGAGAAATAAAATTGTTCAAAATAGTTGTTAACGAAAAAACGAAAACGAAAAAAAAGAAAAAAATATTTAACAACAAAAACGAAAACGGAAGAAAAGTGAGACACAACCAAAATTATCTAAATAGATGTTTATAAGAAATAAAATAAAAAAAAGTGTTAAATAGAGTGTATGAGAAAACGAGTAAAAGAAAAGAAAACAAAAGACAAGAAAGAAAAAAAAAGAGAGAATGTGCGTGTGAGAAAATTATTTTTATTCACGTTTGGCGCTCAGGGATTACTATGAGACTTTTCCAGGAAATGAAGAAGTGCTCGCCATTGTGCACTTAACCCCGACTTGATTGAAGGGGGGAGGGAAATGGATGGAGGGAATGGGGTGTGGGAGGGGAAATGGATGGATGGGAAGGGATGGAGGGAAGGGGGTTAAAGGGAAATGGATGGATGGGAGGGGGTGGAGGTAAGGAGGGGGGGGGAAATAGATGGATGGGAGGGGGTAGAGGTAAGGGGGGAGGGGAAATAGATGGATGGGAGGGAGTGGAGGTAAGGGGGGAGGGGAAATAGATGGAGGGGAGGGAGGGAGGGGGTGAAGGGCAATAGAGGAAGAGAAGGGGGGGAGGGGGTAGAGCGAAAATGGATGGATGGGATGGGGTGAAGGGAAATGGATTGAGGGAAGGGGGGGAGGGGGAAGGGGAAAGTGACGGATGGGAGTGGGTGGAGGGAACTAAATGGGGGGATGGGAGGGGGAAGAGGGTGGAGAGAAATGGATGGAGGGGAGGGTAGAGGGAAGTGGAGGGAGGCAGGAAGGAAGGAGGAGAAAGACGGAGAAGGAAATGTAGAAGAATTAATAGGGGAGGGGGAGTGACAAGGGGAAATGATGTAGGAGCGAGGAGGAGAGGATGGAGGAGAGGAAGATGGAAGAAGAGGATGAATGGAAGGTAGGGGGAAGGAGAGGGGTGAAAGAAGGAAGGGCGAAAGTGAGTATAGGAATGAAGGGAAGGGAGGGGTGGAGAAGAAAATGAAGAAAAAGGGTAAGAAAAAAACGGAGGAGAAGGGAACACGGAAAGTAGAAGTGGAGGTGAGGGATGTGATGGAGGAGTAGGAAGAAGGGGAAGAAGGAACAAAGTAGGAAAAGAGGGAAAGAAGAAAAAATGTGAGTGTACGAAATCAGGAAGAAGACCAAGAAAATAAAGAAAAGGGGACAAAAAGGTGGAAGAAAAACAAAACAAAATGAAATTCTAAGAATGTAAAAGGAGATTGTAGATTACTTTGAAGATCGGAAAGATCAATTAGTTATGAAACTGATAAAGATAAAAGAAGGAAAGATACAAGAGACAGAAAGAGAAGGATTATCAGGATAGAAAGTGGAATAAAAGAAAAGAAAAATACTTCCCATTATGGTAATCTCTTTATCTCTCTTAAAGGGAGAGATCAGTCAGAGCCGATGGTGAAAGCCCGTAATTTAAGTTTAATTATTCATTCTTTAATTCATTCGTTCATTCATCCATCCGTCAGTTCTCGTGTGATTGTAATTTCTCGGTTGTATTTGGTTGTATTTGTTCATGTTTATAATAATTATTATTATTGTTAGTAGTAGTAGTAGTAGTTGTTGTAGTATTTTTTTTTTTTTTAGAGAAGACTGAACAACATATCTCGACGGAACAAAAAAAGCAATAGAAGGAGGAGGGGGGGGGGGGTATTCACAGACAGGCGTGGATATGGGGATGGGAGAAGGGGTCAGGGGAGGGGTGGAGGTTAGGGAAGGGGAGGTGAGGGGAGAGGGCTAGGGGAAGAGGAGGGGAGTTCAGGGGGAAAAGGGGAAAGAAGAGGAGAGTGGGGGAGAATGGGCGGGAGGGTGATGAACACATGAGGGCATCGTCCACCCTTCTTCCCCGTCGCGTTGCAACTCGTATTTTACGCATCGGTGGGGGCGGGGGGGGGGCATGTTGACCGGGTAGTGGGAGAGAGGGAGGGAGGGAGGGGGGGCGGAAATAACAACAATTATCGGCCCCGAAATAACCGACGTCAGGGCCAAGGGTTATGGCTGTCGGTTCTTCTTCTTCCTCCTCCTCCTCCTCCTCCTCCTCCTCCTCCTCCTCCTCCTCCTCCTCCTCCTCCTCCTCCTCCTCCTCCTCCTCCTCCTCCTCCTCCTTCGTTGGACAGGAAGTGACGTCGGGAAGCGAAGGAGAGATGTTCGGAGATTGCGGGTCGTGGATTCGTATTCCGGTTCGTATTTACGTTTCGCGGGGTTTCGTATCCGAGGCGTCACGCTCCGAGGGGGATAAGAATGCGGATAAGTGTGAAGGGTGGGGCGGAAATTGGTCGTGGTTGTACTTCCTCGCACTTGGAATTCCTTTTTTTTTATATATCAAAAGGAGGAAGAAAACTTTTTTTCCCTTTTTTTGCCTTTTTTATTTGGCAAATTCGGTCCTGTCAAATGGCGATCGCTTCCTCACTTGTCTCTCTAAACGCGCGCAATTTTGGCGTAACGACGACTGTTTTTCTCCTTTTTTTCTTCTTTTTTGGAAAAGTGGGGGGAAGACAGGGTGGATTTATCCCCCTCCCCCCCCTCCCTACCCCCAGGGTAGACGAGCCGAGTACTTGATTGGTGACTAAGGGCTTCTTCCAGTAGCAGCGGGAGGGAGTGCGGGGGAATGACCGGGACGGGGTAAGGTGGGTGTAGGGAGAAGAGGGAGAGGGAGAAGAGAGAGGGAGAAGAAGAGGGGATAAGGAGACGGAGAAAGGGGATTAAGAGCAAAGGAGAGAAGAGCAGAGAGGAGAGAGTCAAAGAGATTGAAGAGAGGAGAGAAGAAAAAAAAAAGGAAATACAAGAATAGAAAATAAAACGGGGAGCTAAAGAGAGGAAAGAGAGAGAAGAAGAACAACAACAACAATTTTTTTTAAACAAAATAAAAGTAATAAAAAGACAAAAAAAGCATGTAGACAGAGGAGGAGGAGGAGGAGGAGGAGGAGGCGGGGAAGGACGTGGACCTCAAAGACGACATACCTCTCCTCGTACGTCACTCTTTTCTTGGTGTGACTTTGTCTGGCGTGTTGATCATGTTTATTTGCAGCTGCACTCTTGCGTTGCATTCCGAATCGCCGCCGATGACACGCAACGGGCGTTCGAGGCGGGAAGAAAAAAAGGGGTCGATTTTTTTTATCTTGCGTTATTGAGTGTTCTGTGGGCGGTTTGTTATTGTTTTTTGGGGGACGTTTTTTTTTTTTTTTTTTTTTTTTTTTTTTTTGGGGGGGGGGTCTGTTTTGGGTGCTGTTTAGGTTGAGTTTTGTGGTTGCTTGGGGGCGTTTGTGGAAGTTTTTTTTTTTTTCGTTTTTATTATTGTTTTTTTTTTTCGGTTATTTGGGTATATCTGTTGAGTTTTGTAGCTGTTGTTCGGCTATGTGTTTAGGTTAATATTAACATTATTATTATTATGGTTACCATTAGTATTGTTATATATATATTTTTTTCCTTTTCTTTTCTTTTTTTTCTTTTTTCTTATTTTAATGTATTATCTATCCAACTTTTTCTTCAGTTGTTTAGAGCCTCGTTTAGATCGAGTTAAATTTAGATTTATATTGTAGGATCGAATCTACTTTATGAATAGTTTAGGGACATTTC
>BOPN01000412.1:257500-265000 GCA_017312705.2 Penaeus japonicus | reverse complement strand
GTATGTATATATATACATATATATACATATATATACATATATATATATATTTATATACACACACCCCACCCCTCCCCTCCTACCCTCCCCCCGTCTCGTTCTCTCTGTAGAGGTCAACGCACCGCAGATTTGTAACACATTTTGCTTCGTTCGGCGCGGCCTCCTCCCCCTCCCCCTCCTCCTCTTCATCATCTTCATCTGATTATCTTCATCACCACCATAATAATCATCACAATCATCACCACTATAATAATCATCATCATCATCTGCATCATTATCATCATAGTAAGAAGTATTATCATCATTAAGTCTACCATGATCATTATCGCCCCGATAAAAAGAAATGATGATTATCATCACCATCATCCTCCTTCTCCTCCAGCTCATCATCATCATCATCATCATCATCAACAGCAGCTGAATCAGCATCAGCATCACCTTCATCACCACTTTTCTTACCCCCCTCCCTCGCGCTTTCTCTCTCTTGACATGAAATGAAATGATTTACATGCGAGATTTAACATGGTGGTTCATTTCACTGACCCCACCCCTCCCTCCCCCTCCTCCTTCTTTTTCTCCCTCCCCCCTCCCACCCAGACCCCACGCACGAGCTATTATTTGTATGGGGGGTAGACCTGACAGGAAGTGATCATTCTCTCTGGCAAAAAAAAAGAGGAAAAAGTCATCTTGATTTAATCTTTATAGGTCACTTGTTTCTTCTTCTTCGTCGTTGTCTTTTTGTTTGCTTCATTTTCCTATTCTTCATATTTTTATTTGTTTTCTTTTTCATCTTCATCATATTCTTTTTCTTCTTTCTTTTCTTCTTCCATCTCTTCATTAGTGTTTCTTTCTTCTTCGTATCCTTCATCGTCTTCTTCCTCTTCCCATTCTAGTCTTTCTTCTTCTCCTTCTTTGTTTCATTTTCGTTACGTTGCATTTATTTTCTTTGCTTTAAGTTTATCTCATAAGGGCGTGGTTGCCCAAGTGGCTTATCGCGGGTGCGCCCTTGGCCGATAGAGATGTCATTCCTTGAATACACGATACCTGTCTTTGACTCTCGATTATATGTCGCGTTTTTTCTTTTCTTTCTCCTTTTTCTTCTTCTCCTTCTTCTTTCTGCTTTTTCTTTCTTCTTCTTTTTCTTCTTCTTCTTCTTCTCCTTTCTGCTTTTTCTTTCATCTTCTTCTTTCTTCTTCTTCTCCTTCTTCTTCTCCTTCTCCTTCTCCTTCTTTCTGCTTTTTTCTTTCTTCTTTTTCTTTTTCTTCTTCTTTTCTTCTTCTTTGTCTTTTTTTTCTTCTTCTTGCTTTCTTTTTATCCCCTTCTGTTGACGTTTCCGGTTGCTTGTGTGAGGAAAGCGGGGAGTTTTATTATGTCGAGAATGTGGGAGGGGGAGGAGGAGGGTGATAAAACAGCGGAAGGGAGAGAGAAGGGGAATGAGGGATAGAGAGAGAAGAGAGGAGAGGGGAGGGAGGAGAGAAAGAGAAAGAGAAAGAAAAAGGAAGAGAGGAAAGGGGAGAGAGACAGAGAGGAACAGACCCCCCCTCCCCAACAACAACAACGAGAACCGGGCCCCGACTTCCATCTGACCAAAACACGAGGGGAATGTTGTCCCTCTGTTACTAGGCATCTCCCATGGTGACGTTATCAAGTAGGTTGATTCACAAGATAAGTACGGCGGAGAAACTAACCTTCACCGGTCGTTAGGCAGTCGTTAGGCTGTCGTTAGATGGTCGTTAGTCACCGCGGACGACGCCAAAGGAATGATGGAATGTCTTGTAAGGAATGATTTGAAGTTCGACCGCGCCGGAAAGACCCCGCATGCATGATTGCTTCGTCTACAGGTTTTTGTGTGTGTGTACCACGAGCCGCCTGGGTTTTTGCTTTTCGGCTTGCGGGGGCTTCGCAGGTGTGTTTGCGAGTGTGCTTTTCTCGTCAGGCTTGTAGGGTCTTGTAGAATGGCGGCTTTTCGCTCGAGAGAAGGTGTTTAGTCGAGATTCCTTGCATGCGTGTAGGGAGAGGAAGTTTGATTTGCACCATTAGCGTAATTTCATACTCGGAAGATTACGGTGTTTTTTCAGTGCCTGGTTGATGTGCACAGTAAATGAGATTAAAAAATATTCAACTTGTGATGTGAAAGAAAAGGGGAATTGGAAAGAATTTTTTTCCCCATATCAGACAGGGAGCACTGACATCAGGTCGCGAGGCGCCAGTGAACCCTGTGACCTCTACCCTGGCGTGCCATATTAGACGACGGACGGGTGTTGGAGGCGGGGGAGAGGAGGAGGTTAGAAGGAGAGGAGAGGGGAGAGGAGAGCGAGAATGTTGGAAAGTTAGAAGAGTGGAGAAGAGAGAAGAAGAGAAGGAGTGAGTAGCGGTGGGGGGATTAAGGGGTTAGGGAGGGCAGCCTTCGTGTATTCTCATTTCAAGGCTTAAAATTGATTTGTTATCGACACCAGGCGGTTTTCTAGGCACTTGGCATATATAGCCATTTGAATGAGAATAATAGAAGTGAATTTGAGCCCAGCCTCACTATACATTCCACAAAGAGTAAGACATCGCGCCTGCTTTACAGAGACTAAAAGAAAAACACGAGAGATTGCAGCCGGTCTCACATTTCTCCCTCGTCTCGAGAAGACGGACGTCCTTCTCACACGCCAAGACCAGAAGGCACAGCTCGGGCCGCCCGCACTTGATTTAAGAGTCTGCGTCTGCTTCCACGCCTCTGCAGATGATAAGGGGAGATTCGGGATTTCAATAAATTCTTCGCGAGTAGGAGGAGGGGGGATGGGGGAGTGGCGAAGGGCGTGGCTGCCAGATGGACGAGGTGCGAGCTTATGTGCTTAGGTGTTGGGTGGAGGAGGAGGGGGGGGGGGGAAGGGCGGGGTGGGCGTGAACTCTTTTGACCCGCAGAGGCGATTCGGCCACACCCTTGGCTCCTCGGCCGCCTGGGCACGCGTAGACGTTCTGACAGGTGGTCTCGCATAGGCTTACGTACACGTTTTCGCGCTGGTACTCATTCACTCGCTCGCCCACTCACTCACTCACTCAATCACTCAATCACTCACTCCCATTTCTCACTCTATCTATCTCTATCTCTATCTCTATCTCTTCTTCTCTGTCCATTTGACTGACTGTCCATCTTCTTGCATCTCATTAAAATAAAATCCCCATCATAGGAACCCTCCCCCACCCCGCCCCCCTCCATCTTAAATAAAAAAAAAGTCTTTCGAAAGCCGATGTCCCTCAAAAGACCGTCTTGCCGCCTGCCTGACTTTGTTCTTCCCGTTTCCATAGGTGGCTTTGGGACGATGGCTTTCTTTGTTCTTAGAGCGAGGCTGTCGAAGGAATGCTTATAGAAGAGAGGCGAACTTTCTTGGATGACGAGAACCTTCTTTGTGGATTGTCTTCCGTCTTGTGTTTACCGAAGGCTTTTTTTGTGTGTGTAGGTCGGGTTCCTTGGGTCTCTTTTTGAAGGTGTTTGTTGGTGTTGGGTTCTGGTTCGGTTGAGGGTCTTCTTTTAATCAATTAGTTTATTTATTTTTTTCTATTAATCTTTATATATTGTTTTATTTATTGATTGTTTTTTTTGTGGGTGTGTGTATGTGTGTTTGTGTGGGTGTTTGTTTGTTTGTTTGTTATGTTTTCGTCTCAGTAGGTTTGTGGTTTTCTTATAAAGTCGATGTTTTGTGGGGGCGTTTCCCCGCGTGTTCTTTTTATTGCACAAGGAAACTTTCATTTTGTATTAGAAACAAAAACACTTCCTTTTCATTTCTGTTGAAGATAAATGAGACTTTTACTTTTTATGATTGATATACAATTTTTCTTTTTCTTTTTTGTCTTTTTTTGGATATTTACCAAAGCTTATAACAAAAATCAGTATATCCTTTCGAGGACTGAGTCGAATCACTTGTTTGTATTCATTGTAAACGTTGTAGTTCCTGTGAACGCTTGCAATTTTTATTTTCGCAGAGAAAATAAGATTATTTGCAATTTGCGGGTGCTCGTGAGCCGAAAATTTGATATTAACTGTGGCATGATCTTGTTCTTTTTGGTATATAGTGACATGCGTTATGTTAATTCTCTCTCTCTCTCTCTCTCTCTCTCTCTCTCTCTCTCTCTCTCTCTCTCTCTCTCTCTCTCTCTCTCTCTCTCTCTCTCTCTCTCTTTCTCTCTCTCTCCCTCTCCCTCCCTCCCCCCCTCCCCCCTCTCCATCTCAATCTCTTGTTCCCTCTCCATTCCTCCTCTAACCCTTTCCTCCCTTTCCCTCATGTCTCCCTCTCTCTTCCTCCTATCTCCACCCCCACGCTTTCCCTCCCTCCAGCACGCCCGCGCCTTTCGTGAGTGGACACGGCCGAATGCCATGACACCAAGAATGCCACGCGGCACGCAGGCAGGGCCTCCTCTCGCCTGGCACCGCGTGGCGTGGCGTGGCGTGGCGTGGTGTGGCTACGAGGGGAAAGCAATGTGGTGATTTCCGTGCGGCGGTCGGAGGGAAATCTTGCATTCATTCGAAAGTGTATAAATGGTTTGAAAGTAAATCGCGTTTTTTGTGATTTTTTTTGTTTTTTTTTTGTTTTTTAGTTATTTTATAGGAAAGAAAGAGAGAGTAAGGTCAAGAAGACACATGACTTTGTACTTCGTAATGGTTTTCTGATTTGTCTTGGAATATGACGTGTCGTGCTCTATGAATATAAACAGATATAAACTTAAATAGGTATAAGCAATTAAAAAAATATATATATATATATTTATGTATATATATATATATATATATATATATATATATATATATATATATATATATACACACACACACACACACACACACACACACACACACACACACACACACACACACACACACACACACACACACACACACACACACACACACACACACACACACACACACACACACACACACACACAGACACTGATATCCATTTATTTTTAAGACATTAATTTACCGATGAACGTGATTAAACGTTGAATGTTTGTCATTAAAGTGGCAGAAGTTACATACTATATAACAAAGCCTATCATATCCTCCATTACAGGTGTGCAGGTTAAGCCTTACTGAAAATTTGCTGTCTATTTCCCATTGACTTTACGGCACTTCCCCTTGTTTTTGTTCAATCTCCCTTATTTCCCACTTTCCCTTTGTTTTTTTAAGTTTTTCGTCAACTTGTTTAATCCCCCTTTGTATCCGGGATCTTTGAGATTGTATAGTTGCCCCTTTTTTACTTTCTCCATTATTTTACATGAATCAAGATCATATTAAAAGTGTGGAAGTGTTTTATTTTTATTTTTTTTACTACCCTTGTGCTAAGCGATCTTTTGACATATATAATTCGATGAACTTTTGAAATGCATAATTCAACGAACTTTTTTTTCTATTCCTTTTTTTGAGGGGAGGGGGGGCTATTAAGAATATCCTCTACGTAGACCGCGAACAATGCAGTATTTGTCTTTACTTTTTCGCAGATGAATAAACCCCCCACGAACAAACAAAACAAAACAAAACAAAAAAAATGCCAACTTATTTCCTCCGGTGAACTTCTCCATAAGGCTTGTGTGGATATATATTCGACCAAAGAAAATCGACCAAAGAGGAATGGGGGGGTGAGAAGGGGAGGGAGGGGTGTAAGGGGTGTGATAGCATTGTCTTGCCGCAGCTGAGGTTCATTGTGCCCCCCCCCCCCCCCCGTCAACGAGGACTACCGTGCGACGCTAAATATTGTGGGTTGGGAGAAAGTCTGGGAGGGGTGGGAGGGGGTGGGGGATAGGGGAGATTGGTATTTGATTGGGGTGGGTGGGGGTAGTGATTTAGGGGGGTTAGAGAGAGTGTATGTGATTGGAGGGGGGGGTGGGGGTGGAGAAGAGGTGAGGGGAGAGGGTATCGGAATGGGCAGGGGGGTAGAAGGAAAGGGGAGGGCGTTTGTGAGTGGGCAGGGGGTAGAAAGAAAGGGGAGGGCATATGTGAGTGGGCAGGGGGGTAGGATGAGAGGGGAGGGGGCATGTTATCAAGAGGGGGGGGGGGTGTAGGAGGAGTGGGAGATGGGTGTATGCGATTAGAGGGTAGGGGTAGATAAAAGGGGAGAGGGTATCGGATCGGATCAAGTAGGAGTAAAGGGTAGGGGGAGTATGCGATTGGGGTAGGGGGTGGGGTAGGAGTAAAGGGTAGGGGGGTATGCGATTGGGGTGGGGGGTGGAGGTACAGGGGAAAGGGGAGTGATATGCAATAAGGTGGATGGATAAAGGGAGAGAGAAAGAGAGGATATGTGAGAGGGGGAATAGGGAAGGTGGGGAGGGTGTCATGGGACGGTCATAGAGGAGGGACTTTGTTATTAGGAATAAAGTTTACTGTTTTAGTTTTTAGGTTTACTCTCTCTTGCCCCTTTTTTGAGAAGGGAAACCCATTGTCTTTTGAATTTCGGAACGCTGGAAAAAGTCCCCAGAGTGAAATTACGTGCGCGTGCGCGTGCATGTGTCTGTCTGTCTGTGTGTGTGTGTGTGCGTGTGTTGTCTCTTTGTCTGTGTCTGTCCGTCTGTCTGTCTGTCTGTCTGTCTGTCTGTCTGTCTGTCTGTCTGTCTGTCTACCTAATTGTCTGAGAGTAAAAAAAAGAAAATCCAATTACTGAGCATACGAAGGAAATTTCTTAATACCGCTGAGCCGAGTAAACCGCAATGAATTCTCATGGCAAAAGTCGAAAGTTTGTCTTTGCAACCGAGAATGTTGCAGTCATCTGTGCCTTGCTTCTCTCGCGTCTCCTTGATTGGCAAAGCGATCTTATTGAATAGGCTTGTATGGATTTTTTTTTCTTTCTTTCTTTCTTTCTTTCCTTCTTTCTTTTTTAGGTACATGACAGCGGACGATAGCCATTGTCTTATGGTACTCTGGTCAATCTCTCTTTTCCTTTTTTAGTTCGTATCTCTCTGTGTCTGTCTGTCTGTCTGTCTGTCTGTCTGTTTCTCTTTCTTTGTCTTTTTGTGTCTCTTTTCTCTTTCTTTTTTTTTGGTGTGTGTATGTGTGTTTCTTTGGCTCCTTTCTCTCGATCTCTTTCTTTTCTGTCACTCTCTCTGTCGCTTTTTTCGGTTTCTCTCTTTCTCTCTCTCTCTCCCTCTCTCTTCTCTCTCTCTCTTTCTTTCTCTCTCTCTTGCTCTCTCTCTCTCTCTCTTGCTCTCTCTCTCTCTCTCTCTCTCTCTCTCTCTCTCTCTCTCTCTCTCTCTCTCTCTCTCAAAAAGAGAAAGAGAAAGAGAAAGAGAAAGAGAAAGAGAAAGAGAAAGAGAAAGAGAAAGAGAAAGAGAAAGAGAAAGAGAAAGAGAAAGAGAAAGAGAAAGAGAAAGAGAAAGAGAAAGAGAAAGAGAAAGAGAAAGAGAAAGAGAAAGAGAAAGAGAAAGAGAAAGAGAAAGAGAAAGAGAAAGAGAAAGAGAAAGAGAAAGAGAAAGAGAAAGAGAAAGAGAAAGAGAAAGAGAAAGAGAAAGAGAAAGAGAAAGAGA
>BOPN01000412.1:222500-240000 GCA_017312705.2 Penaeus japonicus | reverse complement strand
CAATGCGCACGTGACCACCGCGATACGAAAGAAAAAGGATGACACGCTAAAAGGCCAGTTAATGGAATTAGATGAACAAATAAGAGATAAGACAGAAGTGCAGAGAGACCTTACTCCGTATATAGATAGAAAAAAAGAGAGATAAGGCAAAAGTGAAAAGAAATGAAGGTGGGGAGAGGGCGGCGCTCTGGTTACCCGTGACTCATGCAACAGGATAAAATGCTGTCTGGGGAGCTGGTAATGGGGGAGTGGGGGAGGAGGGGTAAAGGGGAAAGGGGCAGGAGAGGTGGAGGGGAGGGGGAGGAAGATAGGGGACGAAGGGAGGGAAAGAGGAGGGAGGAGGAGGGGCAACGCTAGGAAGGAGGGGAAGGGGAGGAGTGAGGAAATGAGGAGAGGAAGGGGGGAGGACGGGAGAGGAGGAGGGGAAGGAAGACAAGGAAGGGGTAGGGGAAAGGGACAGTAACGGACAAGAAATGGGGAAGAAAGGAAGAAAATACAGGATGGGAAAGGGACGGGCAGAGAACGAAAGGCGGGGATGCAAGTGGAGGAGGCAGGGAAAATAAGAGGAAGGAGTGTCAGCAACTTGGAAAGGAAGAAATAAATAGATATAAGAAGCGAATATGAACAGGAAAATAAGAGAATCAAAATAAAAGTGATGAATAAAGAAGTGATATGGTAAATAAAGAATAAATAAATAGAGAATTGATATGACGAATAAAGAATTAGAAACAAGACCATGAAAATAAAACAGAAACAGATCAAGACCAGACGAAACAGAAAATGTAAACAGGACACACTATACGCAAACTCCACATTTCGAACTTAATTCCCTCACAACGACAAAAAGAAAAAAAAAGAAAAAATCATAAAGATAAACCCTTTTCTCCCGACGCGCGATCAGCTGAGAAGGAGATGCTGATGCTCTGAGATAGATGGGTGACAGCTGGTGCGGGAGATGTAGTCAGGCTCTTGGTATATAGTAAGTAACAGCGCGCCGAATAAACTCATTTTATTTATTTTTTTTTTGTTTGTTGATTATTGTTGTTGTTGTGATTATGATGATGGTGATTATCATCATCGTTATTATCATTATCATCTTTATTATCGTTATATACTAATCTCTTGTCCTCATTGCTTTAATTCTTTATTTGTTTTGTTCATTATTTTTTTATTTTCATTTTTGTAATTGTTTTTGTTGTCAATGTCGTTATTATTATTGTTGTTGTTATTGCTGCTGTTGTTGTTGTTGCTATCGGCTGGATGGATTCTTTGCATACTTTGCCGGCATGAGTGTGTTATTTCTTTTTTTTTTTATCCGTCGAAGTAAAAAAGTGTTTTCGCTGAGTCACTGGGTTGCTTGGGTGCTTCATCTCGGAGGAATACAGAGAGACGTGTTAATGTCGCGCATGTGAAATAAGCAAAGATAGACACATGCGAGCAGCTTTTTTTATTTTATACACGTGCATATTTATATGCTGATATAAACACAGATGGACGATCTCACAAATGTAGTCACACACACAGACAGGGATATATATGCACACACACATACATACAGATGCACACATTTACACATGCGCTCACTCACATTCCACTCATTCATTCATTCATTCATTCATTCTTTCATGCATTCACTCTTTCACTCACTCACCCACTAACTCACTCACTCACTCACTCACTCACTCACTCACTAACTCACTCACTCACTCACTCACTCACTCACTCACTCACTCACTCACTCACACACACACACACACACACACACACACACACACACACACACACACACACACACACACACACACACACACGGTCAGGGCTGCGCAGGGAAGGGATCAGTCACCTCCCAGAGCCAGTGTCCGAGGGAGGGTGCCTCGGAGTGCCTCGGAGTGCCACCCTGAGATTGCCTCCGACTTACTCCTCTCCTGCCTCCCCTTCCCTTCCTTCTCCTCGTCAGTATACCTTCTCCCCCTCCCCATAACCTACTCCTCTTCCCCTCCCCATAACCTAACCTTTCCCCCTCCTCCTTGCCCTTCTTTACCTCCATTCATTCCCTCTTTCCTTCCCTCCATATCTCTTCCTCCCTTCCCGCATACCCGTCCTTCCCTTCCTCCATAACTCTCCCTCACTCTCTCCCACCCCCCACATTCCCTTTCCCCATACTCTTCCTTACCCTCCTCCCATACCCCTCCTCCCCTTCCCCTCTCCTCCTCCCTTCCCCCACTCTCTCCCCTCCTCCCTTCCCCCACTCTCTCCCCTCCTCCCTTCCTACACTCCCTCCCCACCTCCCTTCCTTTCCCTCCCCCACCTCCCTCCTTCCTCCTCCTACCCTCCCCTTTCTCCTCCCCTACCTCCTCCTCTCCCTCCTCCTCCCTCCCTCCCGCAGTGGCAAGCCCCCGAATAGTGTGTGAACCGCCGAATGGTCTCAGTCCCTGTGTCTAAGAGGGAGCAGCGTTCCATCCCCGATTGGGCGAATGCGCGTGGGAAGCGAGCGTTTGTTTGTCGATCAAGTGTCGCGGGATCAGGTGTCGCGGATCGCATTCTAATCAAACGGGGGTTGTTTTGGGTGTATGTCGATCTTTTCGCATCCCTCCCGTCGGCCCCTCTCGAGTCGCCGTTGCAAAGGTGCTGGGCCCAGTGCAGTGGTGGGGCCTTGCAAGGAAGGTTGTTGGCTAAGAAGAGGGAGACTAAAGAGGTGAGGTTTGACTGTCGTTTGGCTTGAGGGAGGAGGAGAGGACCCGGAAGAACGAAAGACTTTTTTCTTTCTTCTTTTTATTTTTTGGACTTGAGGAGGTTTTGCGGGTGGATCCGAAACGCCATTTTTTTTATATATATATATAGAGAGAGGAGATCGATGTGGAGGACAGTGTGGAGTTGTGGAGGAGGCGTGTGCGGTGTTTAGGACCGGATACAAAGAGACTCATTCGCTCGGTTAATCTGAAATGCTCTCGGTGCCAGCACGAGCGCCGCGCCAAACGTGCCTTGACCTCTCTCGATCGTTATTAGCCGGCGTGGTTTCGGAAGGGCTGTCTTGTCTCATTTTCACCTGTGGGGAGTTCATGTGACCTCTGCCATGTTCTTGCTGTTCACTCGGCCAGTTATGTTCGCCGTGGCCAGGGACTGTCGCAGGGAGAATGTGAGTCCGGGCGTTCTCGTCGGCTCGGAGTTCTCGGCCCGAGAGTTCAGGGCGAAGAACTTCAGCGGCCGGGACCTGAAGGGGATGGAGATCACCGCGAGGGAGTTCAGCGCGAGGGACTCCGCCGGGAGGGAGATTCAGGACGAGACACTGAGCGCCAGGGAGTTCGCGGCCGAGGTGTTCACGGCCAAGGAGATCACGGCCAGGGAGTTCTCGGCCAGGGAGTTCTCGGCCGGGGAGATCGACGCCAGGGAGTTCACGGCGAGGAGGGTCATCACCGCCACCACCACCACCGCCGAGGTCAGGGAGAAGGGCGGCCCGGCCACCAAGGCGCTCGCCAAGTCGTCGCTCAAGAAACGCAGGTCGAAGGACACGCTCAGGTAGATGCTCCGGCTGTGTGCATGAGAGGGCGAGAGGGGGAGAGGGAGAGGAAGAGGGAGAAAGAGGGGAGAGGGGCGAAAGTGGGAGGGGAAAGGAGAGGGGGAGGAGGGGAGGGGGACGAGGAGGACGAGAGTGGGAGGGAAGAAGAAGGGGAGACGGCGAGAGTGGGAAAGGAAAAGGAAGGGGAGGAGAGGGCGAGAGTGGGAGGGGATTTGGAGGGGGAGAGGAAGGGAAGAGGGCGATAATGGGAGGGGAAGAGGGAAGGGAGAGGGAGAGTGTATGGGGGAAAGGCATAGAGTAGGAGGGAGAGAGAAAGTGAAAGAGAGAAAGATAGGGAAAGAAAGAGGGGGAGAAAGAGAAAATAAATAACAAAAAAAATAACAATGCGTAAATGATTAGAGAGAGAGAGAGAGAGAGAGAGAGAGAGAGAGAGAGAGAGAGAGAGAGAGAGAGAGAGAGGGAGAGAGAGAGAGAGAGAGAGAGAGAGGGGGATAAACAACAGGCGAAGGTAGAAGCACAGGCAGTCGATCTCCCGGGAGCACTGAGGACCACCACTGACCGCCCGCCACAAGGGGTGCTCTGCTTGCGAGGAAGATACACGGGGCTTCTCTCTCTCTCTCTTCTCTTCCTCCCTCCCTCCCTCACTCCCTCTCACTCTCCCTCCCTCTCCCTCTACCTCTCTCTCCCTCCCTCCCCTCCCTCCTCCCTCCCTCTCTCCCTCTCCCTCCCTCCCTCCCCCCCCTCTCTCTCTCTCTCTCTCTCTCTCTCTCTCTCTCTCTCTCTCTCTCTCTCTCTCTCTCTCTCTCTCTCTCTCTCTCTCTCTCTCTCCCCCTTCTCTCTCTCTCCCTCTCTCTCTCCTCTCTCTCTCTCTCCCTCTCTCTCTCTCTCCCTCTCTCTCTCTCTCCTTCCTTCTCCTTCTCCCCTCCTTCTCCTTCCCTTCCTTTCCTCTCCTCCTTCCCTCCCTCCCTCCTCTCTTTCCCTCTCTCCCTCTCCTTTCCTCCCTCTCTCCCTCACCCTCTCCCTTTCTCTCTATTTCTCTTTCTCTCCCTCTCCCTCACCCTCTCCCTTTCTCTTTCTCCCCCACCCCCTGTGAGGAGAACGTTTTTTAGCAGAGGTTGGAAGGGGGAAGGAGTGAGGGGGAGATAGTAAGCTGAGGTTGGAGTGTGGGGGGGGGGTGGAGAAGAGAAGGTGCTAGTGCTTTGATATGAAGGAAAACAAGGAGTTTGGGAGAGATCTACCGTGTCTTGAGAAACATTGATTCGAGCTTGGTTCAACCTTTAATAAATGTAGTTGTTGATGTTGCTAGATGATGCACGTGGCTACGACTTATCTTGCATTTAATTATCTGGCGTTCTTTGTTGCAAAATAAAGAAAGCTATTGAAAGTCGACAATTATGAAACAGGTTGTCCCAATGACAAATACTTGAGGACTTCCTCTTTTTAATTATATTTTTTTCAGAATCGAAAATCAAATTGAAAAAAAAGAGTCACTATCAGTGTCAATACATCTCGAAAAGAAACTGATGGAAAGTCGTTTTATGTGCAGGTAAAGTGGCGGTGCAGATACGACGCGTCACGTACAAGGAGAGAGTGAGAGATTTGCCGGAGAAATATCTTGGTGGTGCGTGATGCCGGTATTATGCGCGGGTTGCCTGCCTCTCTCGGCTCGTGAGGGGAGTTGAAGCGGGAGAGGAGAAGGGAGGGGGAGGGGGAAGGGGAGGGGGGGGAGGGGGAAGGGGAGGGAGGGATGGGGAGGAGAGAGAGGGATGGGAAGGGAGAGGGAGGGGGAGAGAGAGGGAGGGGGAGGTGAGAGAGGGAGGAGGAGGTGAGAGAGGGAGGGGGATGTGAGAGAGGAAGGGGAAGGGGGAGGAGGGGGAGACAGAGTGAGGGTGAGGGTGAGGGTGAGGAGAGAGGGAGGTGGAGATGGAGTGGAGAGGAAGGCAGGGAGGAAGGAAGGAAAGAAGGAACCAGAGGAGAGGAGAGGAAGGGGAACAGGGATAAGTTAAATTACGAGTGTAAATCATATCGAAACCTTTTGTAATGGGAAAGGTAATGCTCTCTTAATATTAGTAGAAAATCCACTACAAGCAGAGGGACATTTTGCCATTTTATCATCACAGTAACGAGCTCTGCCATTCAACACTGTGTGTCTTTCCCCCTCTATCAAAGTAGAAAAAAAAATATAATGAGCAAAATAAAGTACATAGTGCAAAATGAGGGGGTACTTAAGCATGTGACAGTCCTGACACACAGACACTATCTTAATGCATAGTGTGAGTACGGATGGGGAGATGGGGGGGTGGGTGTGTGTGTCTGGGAAGTAGGTTGTCAGATCAGGCACTCGGCACCGGCACTTTAATTGGCACGATGATAGCGCTTCAGTATCGAAACGCTGCGGTCTGTAGAATCACAGATAGCACTGTAAAACCATTTAACGATGAGGATAATTATTTTTTGATTCATCATTTACGGTATCGCCACCCTCCCCCCAAAAAAAAAATCTTCGTCAGTTTTGGTATCAAATGGGCATGTACTTTTCATTGTAGTTATTAAACGCTAGTCATTAGCGCAGTTACATTCCTTATAACATGAAGTGTGTGTGTGGGAGGGGAGGGGGGGGGGGGAGAAAATTATCATTAGCTTCGCGCCTAATGATTTCTCCACTCAATTAGGGGCCCATTAAGAGAGGGTGTGAGGGCGCCCTTAAGCGAGCCCTCGCTCTCACGCCCACGGTCTTGTGAATTATGGCGGCGCTAAATGCCTTTTTAAAGCTTGGGGACGTCGACGGGCGGCATCAGGTGTGGGAGGGAGTTTGGGCGGGGGGGGGGGCGAGATGAAGGTGAGTGGGTCTGTTTTTCTTTCTCTCTCTCTCTCTCTCTCTCTCTCTCTCTCTCTCTCTCTCTCTCTCTCTCTCTCTCTCTCTCTCTCTCTCTCTCTCTCTCTCTCTCTCTCTCTCTCTCTCTCTCTCTCTCTCTCTCTCTCTCTCTCTCTCTTACTTTTGTATTTCTGCGTAAGTGTATGTCTGTATCTTTTATGCTTGTACCTTTGCCTAAGTCTGTCTGTCTCACGTTTGATCAGATCGTGAATGAGGGTCTCTGATTTCGACGGCAGACCTTACACACTTCCGCCTTTTACAACTATATGCATTTCCACCATTGACAACATTAGTAAACATTAGACATTTACATCATTGACAACACTACATTTACACCACACCATTAATAACACTGGACATTAGACATTTACACCTAATGCGAAGAGCCCCGCCTCTCCCCCCCCCCCCCCCCCTCCCCCTCGCGCATGACCGAGGGCGAGGTAGACGATCCGTGAACGAACTTTTTCAGAATCAATTAGTAGGAATCATGAGGCATTCCGGAAGGAAGTTTGACCTACAGTCTGATGGCGGGGCAGGGGGGGGGGGGTGGTGAGGCTGCGGGATGATATTTGGAAATGATTTTGACCCTCTTTTCCTCATCTCCTCGAGCTCCCCCCTCTCCTCCCCCTTCTTCTTCTTCTTCTTCTCCTTGTCTTCGACTTCTTCGCCCCCTCTTTGATCTTCTCTCTCTCTCCCCCCCCCACTTCTCATCCCCCTTCCCCAATCTCTACATCTTACTCTCCTCCTAGGCCTCCCCTCCACCACCTCGACCTCCCCTCACCCCTTATCCCCCCTCCCTCCCTCCTAAACCTCCCCAAACCCTTTACATCCTGCCCTCCCCTCCCCCTCCTAAACGTCTCTTCACCCCATCCCCCCCACCCCTCGATCTCCCCCCTCTCCCCCCCTCTCTCCCCCCTGTCCTCCCTCTCCCCCCTACCAAGCATGCAGGTTATGAGCTTACAATTTCCAGTGACCCTGTTAACTGCATCTGGGATTAATAGACGATCTTGTTCGTGTGGCGTGAATCCGTCCGGGATGTTCCGTTCGTCTTTGGGTTGGGAAAAAGGATGTGATATTGGGGGTGTAAGAAGAAGAAGAGACGGTGATGATGAGGGGGAGGAGGAGGGAGGGGGAGGAGGAGGGGGGGAGGGGGAGGAGGAGGAGGAAGAGGAGGAGGAGGAGGAGGAAGAGGAGGAGGAGGAAGAGGAGGAAGAGGAAGAGGAGAAAGATATGAAAGGAAAATAGAGGAAGAAGAAATAAAAAATAGATCATACAACCCGAAAGAAAAAGAAGTAGGAAAAAACAAGAAGTGAAAATAGAAACAAAAACAAGCAGAAGAAATAAAGAAAAAAGAAGGCAAAGAAGCACAGTGGTGGATAAGAGGAAGAGGAGAACGAATAGATAATAACATAATCTGTGGAGTAGAGGTTTCCAGGTGAACATTAGCAATTATGGGCTCAAGTATTTATATGTTTATTTGTATTCGTCTGTGAAGAATGCACATGAGAGGATCTTCTGATTCAGTTAAATTCTTCTTTTTCTTCTTTTTATCCTTCTTCTTCTCCTTTTCCTTTTCCTTCTTCTTCGTCGTCTGCTCAATTTTCTCCTTTTTTGTTTCTTCTTCTTCTCCTTCTTCTCATTTTCCTTCTTCGTCGTCTTCTAAATTTTCTTCTCCTTCTTCTTCTCCTTCTCCTTTTCTTCTTCCTCCTCCTCCTCCTCCTCCTCCTCCTCCTCCTCCTCCTTCTCCTCCATTTGATTATCACTGGGTTTAATGAAATATACACTATTACGTAAGGGCATTAAAACTGATATTTAAGTACTCTAAGTATACACGAAGTAATATTATTCTGGAGTGTGACTTCTATCGATTATTTTAACGCGTAAATTTGGAATTGGTTTATGTAATTTTTATCAGTCGTAATTTGGAAGAATAGTTCACAAAAAAATAAGTGAGATTATAAAAAAAATGAGACTTAACAAACATATTTTGAATTCAGAAAAGAAGTGTTACAATGGGTTAATAGAAAAAAAAGGTTAAAAAGAATCAAACTTATGTTCCTCAGTAGTCTGCAACAGCTGTGAATAGAAGCGAAATAGGAAAAGAAAAGAAAAAAAAAATAGAAGTTAACGAAACACAAAGGGCCGTCAAGAAAACAAAATGCGGAACGAAATAACTTACACTTTGAACATGCTGCCTTGGTGAGGTAATGGATTTGGATAGAGAAGAAGGAGGAGGAGAAGAAAAAGAAGAAGAAGAGGGAGAAGAAGAAGAGGAAGAAGAAGAAGAAGAGGAGGAGGAAGAAGAAGAAAGGATGGAAGGAAAGAGAAGAGGTGGAGAAGATAAAGACGAAGAAGAAGGAGAGGGGGAGAGCGAGGAAGAGGAGGAAGAAGAAGCAGGGAAGGTGGAAGAAGTAGAGGGGGAGAACAAAGAGCAGGAGGAGGAAGAAAAAGGAGAATCGAAGAAAGAGTAGAGGAGGAGAAGGGCGAAGAAGAGGAAAAAGAAAATGAAGGAGAAGAAGAAGAGAGAGTGGTATAGGGAGAGAGGGAAAAGGAGAACAAACCAAGGGAACGTAAGATGGAGGCTGAGAGTTGAGTGACGGAAAGAGAGAGAGAGAGAGAGAGAGAGAGAGAGAGAGAGAGAGAGAGAGAGATACAGAGACGGAGAGAAAGAGAGAGAGAAAAAAGAGAGAGAGAGGGGGATGGGCAGTGTAGGGAGGGGGAGGGGTGACTAGAAGAATGAGGAAGACCGGTTCTCTCGGCAGGTAGGTATCCTTCCTCCCTCCTCCTCCCACCCCACCCCCTACCCCCACCTGCCATATCTCCACACGCACGTATACACACTCCTCTCCCACCTCCCCATCTCCCAACCCCGCCCACCCTCTTACCTTCCCACCTTCCCATCTTCCTCAACCCTTCTCGCTTGATCTCACCCTCGTCTCACCCTCGCCCATTCCCCTTCCCCTCCTCCCCACCCATCCCCTCCCCTCCCCACCCCACCCCACCCCACCCCACCCCATCCCATCCTCCCTCTTTCCAGCCTCCTCTTTCCACCTCCGTGACCTTGACCCTGAGGACGCTAGCGGGGAGGGGGGGGGGGGGTAAAGGGAGGGGGAGGGAGAGGGGGCATAATCTCCAGCAACGCGGCCTGATGCCCCGGGTTTATTACACCGCTTCGCCAGCAGTGGATGGGGGGGAGGGGTATTTTCCCGAAAAGGGGGGGGGAGGGTAGGGGAAGAGGGGGAAGCAGGAAAGCGAGTGTGGCGGGAAATCGTTTCTCAAGTTTGTTTTTTTTCAATTTGATGTAATTTATTTTGATTGTCTTCTTTAGCGCCTCTTTTCTCGCTCTCTCATCTTCCTCTCTTTTATTGGCCCTTTGGCTTTTTTTTTTTTTTTAAGAGTGTGGTCGGGGAATGGTTGATTTCGTGTCGCCGTTTGTGGATGATACTGAGCGTCGTCATCTACATGTTTCTTCTTCTTCTCTTTTTTTGCTTCTTCTTCTACGGCTCCTTTTTTCTTATGCTTTCTTCTTTTTTCTGATTTTTCTTCTTATTTTCTTCTATTTTTTTCAGTTTTTTCTTCTTTTTCTTTTTTTCTTTTTCTTTCTTCTTCTGCTTTTTCTTCTTCATTAGCGCGAGAGCAGGTTTATTGCCGTGACCTCAGGAACATCCTCTGCAACTATTATCATTCGCCTGCAATGCGTTTGCCCTCTTGAACGCAAGATTGCAATCTTATTAATTCTCATCTCGGCTTTGCAAAATATTGCCTTTGGTCTCGAGTGTTTCCGCCGTGTTCCGAAGTGTTGCAAATGAATAATAACGCCATTTTTCACGCTTTCAATACAAGAAAAGAAGATTCTCCAAACGTTTAAGCTCTCCTGGTTTTGTAACCCCAAAGGTCATTGTCAACGCTCGTGTTTTGTATTCCTGTGCATGCAGTCAGGCCAGGTAGTCGCGCGTACCTGACTTGTGAAGGGGAACGAGCTAGCTCTTCTAATTAAGCGCTTGGCAGCTGGTTGATGTTTTGAAGATCGCGAGTCTCACAAGTGCCTGCCAATGACGTCACCAAGGGAATGCTATCTCGCTTCTTCTTCTTCTTCTTCTTTGTAACGTGTGGATGTGAACCCTCTTTTTGAAGTCCGTGCCACGAGAATCGGTAGTTGGGAAAGATGTCCCCTGCGATGTCGGTATTTGTAGTCCGGAGGTGATGTTTTGTAGTCCTGGGGTGATGTTTGTAGTCCGGAGATTGCATTTGCAGTCCGGGGGTGACTTGTTCATTTGTATGAGCTTGTCGACTTGAGGGTGCGAGTGCGAGGGCTGAGAATGTGCTACACGTCGTACAGTTCTTGGACCATTATCGATTGTGTATTTTGATCCATGTGTAGGAGTCTTCCGGAAGAATCTTGTTTTGTGTTTGGATGTGCGCCGTTGTGTGAGAAATGGAATTTGCGAGTTGCACGGTTTATTCTTGGGTTTAGGATAAGAGATGAGGCTTTTGCATGATCAAGGTGCAGGTCGTATGATCTGCATGACCGAAATCATAACAAAAAAATCACCAATCATTAGATACATCATCGTAATAGAAAGTGTTCCGGTCGCTCCAAATGAATTCAGATGCTTAAAAAAACGGACTCGTGTCGCCTTCTCGCGTGGATGGCAGGTGACCCCGTTCCTCCCCGGTGAGGTCATGATTGACGTGTTGACCCGGCGGGCTCAGGGCAAGCCTCGGGGAGCAACGGTGACCTGGCGTGCCTGCGGTGCGTGTGTGTGTGTGTGTGTGTGTGGCGACGGCGTGTGAGGACTGTATGACACGAAGGCGTAACGGGATCGGTTCTTCGTGTCGAGCGCCGGGGAGAGGGAACCGGTTGCATGCAATCATGCAATGGTAAAGAGGATGAAACGATACCAACGCACTGATAGACATTTGATGTGAAATATTACTGTAACGCAGTAATAGAACCACAGGGACTGGAACCTATTTTCTCTCTACGGTCATTTGGTCAAATGGTATGGTACCAGCCAGGCTCTCTTCAGTTGTTACCTAGAGGGGAATGTGTTCGAATCCGAGTCGGAGAGAGTTAGTTGCTAGACACGCAATGAGACGATCTTATCTTCTCTGTGCGGTCTCGGTTTCGCGTTGACACTGGGGTAAGTTTTCTGCATTATTATATTCTTCGTTGTGTGCTGTGACTGTCATGCGAAGATTTTTATTTCTTGGGGATGGGGGGAGGGGGTGTTAGGGTAGTGGGGGCTAGGATTGTTCTGGAAGGAACTAGGATGTTTAAGTGTCTGGAAATCTTACAAATGCGCGGGAATATGTATTGATCTTCATACTCCTTTTAAGCAGGTTCGAACCAGTCAGCGCCGAGACGAGCATCCGAGAAGACAATATGCAGCAGCGACAACAACAAAAAAACAAATAAAAAAATAAAAAAATAGACAATTCTGACGATTACGAGACTTCATACACATGATCGCCCAGCATCCGCGACCGGTGAATTACGGGACCCGCCACCATCTCCGTCTCAATTACCTGTGACATACGAGACTTCAGCAACCTAACCCCTCCCCCTCCCTGTTCTCTTCCCATGCCCCGCCTCCCCCCCTCCCCCTTCCCCCCATCCATCCCCCATTCATTCCTCACCGTCTCTCGCATATCCTGTTTGCGTTTAATAACCATTAATGTAACGGAGCCTTCGGTGCCTACACTCGCAAAACGCCTGTGTTTACGCCAAAATAGGGCTTATGCTTCTTATACCCAAGGGTCAGATGGGGGTGTGTATTTTTCCTTTGCTCTTCCCATGAATGTGTGTGTGTGTTTGTGTGTCTGTGGCGGTTTTAGTGAGGTTTGAATGTGGTCGAGTCCGCCATGGCATTGGTGGAGGATTGGCCCGCACACATGTACACACACGCACTCATTTACTCGCTCACTCGCTCACTCACTCACTCAGTCAGTCACTCACTCACTCAGTCAGTCACTCACACACTCACTCACTCACTCATTCATTCACTCACTCACTCACTCACTCACACACTCACTCACTCACTCACTCACACACTCACTCACTCACTCACTCACTCACTCACTCACTCACACACTCACTCACTCACTCACTCACTCACTCACTCACACACACACACACACACACACACACACACACACACACACACACACACACACACACACACACACACACACACACACACACACACACTCTCTCTCTCTCTCTCTCTCTCTCTCTCTCTCTCTCTCTCTCTCTCTCTCTCTCTCTCTCTCTCTCTCTCTCTCATTCTCTCTCATTCTCTCTCATTCTCTCTCTCCTCTCTCTCTCTCACACACAAACACAGAGATACATTAAAGTCATAAGAAGACTCTGAATTTAGGTGTCCGCAAAGAAGACGGTCTGAGGATCCCACTGAGAACTTTTTTTCAGTGGAACTTGGACCTTGTATCAGTTTTCTTTCCTTTTCTTTTTTTGACTTAACATGAACATTTCTAATTAATTAAGAAAGAAATAGATTCGAAATTCTCCACGTATCTTGAATGTTCAAGCGTTGTTGGCATAGATAGAAAGCGACCCATTTCTCAAACGAAGAATTACGAGAGAAAAAAGAAAAACATTAAAAAAAAGAAACGATAACATCCGCATGCCTGGCGATAGAAAGACTCACGCCAGGCTGATAATTAAAAGAAAAAATGACCGGCGAAACTTTTTTTTTTTTTAAGTTCCGCTCGAGTGGTTGCCGATCTACGGGCGTGAGAGGGGTGGGGTGGGGGTGGGGTGGGGGGAGGAGGTCGGTAAAGGGTTTGGGGGTTACGGGAAGGGGGGGGAGGAGATCGGTAAGGACCGTGGATTTGAATGTGTGAAGATGAGTGAGTGATGGTGTTGATGGTGATGACTTTTTTGAAGTGTGGATGATCTCGGTCGAACTTTTTTCTTTCTCTCTCTCTCTCTCTCTCTCTCTCTCTCTCTCTCTCTCTCTCTCTCTCTCTCTGTTTTTTTCTTAGGTTGGGGTTCGCGAAGGTTAGGGTTGCGTTGAATGGAGAAGTAAGTATGTTGGATCGTGATTTTCTTTCTTTCTTTCTTTCTTTCATATATCTTGAATGGACTTAGGGGCTGATAGAAATGGGTCTCTGAGAGTATGGATGGACTTAGCTTTTATGAACGTGTTCTTAGACAGCAAAAGTTTGGTTTGTGATAAATACACCATAGTTGTAGGAGTGTTGTTGATTTATATGGTGAATGGGCTGGGGTTATTAGTCTTGGGTTGTTATAGTGGCGATGATTCTTGCAACCTCGTGGATGCAGATGGGAGACGGTGTCCGAAAGGTGAAGGAGTGATGACACATCAAATCACATCATGAAATTCTAAGTAAAAATACAGATGAAGATATAATTACAATATACCATTGGTTCCCAAACCTTTCTCACAGACCCTAAGGTTTTTGAAAAATCCGGTACTCAACGAATCAATATCATCAACTAAAGCTCTCTTTTTTTAAATTTCACCTATCTATCGGAAGGCCGAGGTTGCAAATCAAATGAATGACAAGTAATATAAAAAAAACATAAGAAAACGGATTGGTCGACATTTTAAACGTACCCCGAGTTCTATGGACCGCGTGTACCATAGTGTACAGTCTCTGCCCAGCTGTGCTTCGGGGACCAGTGGTTGAGAGAAACCTTTTTGGGTATAGTGAAGTGTATAGTGAATTCAGAAAGCGGAGATGGGGTGGAAGGGGTGGAAGGAGGTGGCAGTGGGTGGAAGGAGGTGACTGTGGGTGGAAGGAGGTGGCAGTGGGTGGAAGGAGGTGACTGTGGGTGGAAGGAGGTGGCAGTGTGTGGAAGGTGGTGACTGTGGGTGGAAGGAGGTGGCTGTGGGTGGAAAGTGGTGACTGTGGGTGGAAGGAGGTGGCAGTGTGTGGAAGGAGGTGGCTGTGGGTGGAAGGAGGTGACTGTGGATGGAAGGGGGTGGCTGTGGGTGGAAGGGGGTGGCAGTGGGTGGAAGGAGGTGGCTGTGTGTGGAAGGAGGTGGCAGTGTATGGAAGGAGGTGACTGTGGGTGGAAGGAGGTGGCTGTGGGTGGAAGGAGCTGACTGTGGGTGGAAGGTGATGGCTGTGGGTAGAAGGGGGTGGCAGTAGGTGGCAGTGGATGGACGGAGGTGGAAGGAAGTGGCTGTGGGTGGAAGGGGGTGGCAGTGGGTAGAAGGAAGTGACAGTGCGTGGACGGAGGTGGAAGGGGTTGGAAGGGGGTGGCTGTAAGTGGAAGAAAGTGGTAGTGTGTGGAAGAATGTGGCTGCGGGTGGAAGAAGATGGGAAGCGAGAGCGTTGGCTGGTAAATGGAACGGGATAGCATAGGTGGCGAACGCGAGATGAGGGTAATGATGATGGAGATGATGATGGTGGCTCGGGGAAAATGACCGTGGTGTCGGGGTGGCCTAAGGTACAGTTAGGGTCAGGCCGCCGACCTCTCCTGTGTCTCCCTCTTCTTTTCTCCACTCCCCCTCCCCCTCTCCTTCTCACTCTCCCTCTCCCTTTCCCTCTCGCTCTCCCTCTCCCTTTCCCTCTCGCTCTCCTTCCCCCTCTCCCTCTCCTCATCTCCATCTCCGTCCCCCTCACCCTCTCCTTCCCCTCTCCCTCTCCTTCTCCTCTCCCTCTCCTTCCCCTCTCCTCCCCCTCCCCCTCTCCCTCTCCCTCTCCCTCTCCCTCTCCTTCCCCCTCTCTCTCCCTCTTCCTCTTCCTCTCCACTCCCTCCCTTCCTTCTTCCTCCTTCCTTCTTCTTCGTCGTCCCTCCCCCACTCTCTCGCTCTCGCCTCTTTCTACCCACTCCCAATCCGCGGTCTTCACCCACATCACTCATCACCAATAACTCATCATCCTCATAACCATCCATCTATCCATAAATACGCAATCCATCTATCCACCCAACTACCCACTCACCTTATACATACATAGGTCTCATCACTAAGCCGCCACTATCGTCATTACTAATCATCCGTCACCTGTCACCATCGCTCATCACTGGTTACCCTTATTAACCTCATCCTTCTCCCCACTAATTGTTCATCACTATCATCTCTCGTCACCCGCATCACTGATCACTCATCAACGACTGTTCTCATCACCCTTATCACTGATCACTCATTACTCATCACCCTCACCACTCATCACCGACTATTATCATCACCCTCATCACTCATCAACGACTGCTCTCATCACATTCATCACTCCACCCTTAAGCCCGACGGCACTTTGCACCGGCGATGTAGCGTGGGCGGCAGCGAGCGACGCCCCTTGGAGTTTCTTCCTTCCACCGCCCGCACGCCCTTTGAGTGTGTGGACGGGGGATGGATGGGTGTGCGTGCGTCGTGGGTGGGTGAATGGGTGGGTGGGTGGGTGAGGGTGGGTGGGTGAGTAATTACCGTAACTCGAGGGCCCGATGACCACCCACCTGGCGTCCATAGAGCTACGCCCACCCATACAAATACCCACCAGTCTATCTTTCGCTCATTCGCTTTGGCAGTCTGTCTGTCACGCTCGCTCGCACGCACGTACGTACTCACACACGCGCTCACTTACTCATTCACTCACCTACTCACACATTCACTCACAAACACACTCACTCACTCACTCACGCACACATTCACACACTACTCACAAACGCACTCACTCACACATTCACACACTACTCACAAACGCACTCACTAACACACGCATTCACTTACTCACTCACTCACGCATTCACACACTCACTAACACACTCACGCAACAACCAATGTCAGGACACTGATTGACTCTCTCTCTCTCTCTCTTTGCTCCGCCCTCATGACTGGCTTGGTGCTTGCCTTAATGAGGGATTATTTAGTGAAGTAATTACCTTTCTTGGAGAAGTGTAATTGTGGGAGGAGGTTGAAGGCTATTTTTTTATAGATATTATTGTTATCATCGCCTTCGTTATGACATGTTGTCTGTGTAATTTCTATTATCATTATCATTATTATTATTATTATTATTATTATTATTATTATCATTATTATTATTATTATTATTATTATTATTATTATTATTATTATTATTACTATTGCTATCAATATTATCATTGTTATAATTATTGCTGTTATTATTATTATTATTATTATTATTATTATTATTATTATTAATGATATTATCATCGCTATAATTACTATTACTGAAATAATTACTATTATTAGTATAATTAGAATGGTTTATCACGGATCCTTTACGATTATTATTTATTTAATCAATTTCCTCGTCGGAAGATTGGTGATTAGTCGTGGCCGTCGCGTGGGTCACGAAAAGAGCGATTAGTGGGAGGTTGTCTGCGATTGGAAGACTTTTTTTTCTTTCTTATTTTCTGTCTTTACTTCTTCTTTCTTTCTTATTCTTTTCTTGTTTTTTTTCTTTCTTTCATTTTTCATATTTTAGTTTGTTTTCTTTCTTATTTTCTTTCTTTCATTTTTCTTTTTTTCTTATTTTTTCTTTCATTTTTTATGTTTTCATTTTCTTTTTTTCTTGTCTTTCTTTCTTGTTTTCTAATTATTGTTTTTCTTTCTTTTTTGCTGTGCTTATCAAGAACCTTCCCTCCTCCTCCGCATTCTTTTTCCATTTCCTTTTCCCCTCTTCCCTTCTTCTCCCTCCCTCTCCCTCGTCTTCTTCTCTCCCCCTCTCCCTCTCCCTCCTCTACTCTCCCCCTCTCCCTCCCTCTCCCTCTACCTCTCCCACTCCCACTTCTCTCCCTCTAATGACATTTCAAGTGGGCGTGGCCTCCAAATTGGATCGTGGCTGCCCCGCCCATCTGCTAATCCCCTCCTTCCCCCTCCCCCTACCCCCTCCCGGCTGTTATCGCTACCGTTGTATTTTTACGTTTTTTTAGGTCCTTTTCTCTTGTATTTTTTTAAAGCTTTATTTGTGTTTCTTTTAATTTAAAAAGAGATTCATTTCTTTGTGTTATTTTTTATCCATATTTATGTGTTTCTTAGATTGTATTGCAATTATTCGTTGTTTTTTCTTCTGCTTTTTCTTTATTGTTTATCACTCGGTAAAAGTGACATCGCCACCAATACCACCACCCACAACAACACATCACCATC
>BOPN01000412.1:200000-217500 GCA_017312705.2 Penaeus japonicus | reverse complement strand
ACATGGAAAATAAGAAGATTATGAAATTATTGGAGAATGTTGCCATTTAAAGTGCCAGTCATTATCCGACTGACGATATATTTGGGAATAATTGTTTTTATTTGAAGAGCTTTGGAGGTATGTCCTGGTTGTGTAGTGTGTTTGCGTGCGTGCGTGTGTGTGTATGTGTGTGTGTATGTATGTATGCATGTATGTATGTATGTATTTATGTATGTATTTATGTATGTATTTATAAGGACATGACGTAAGCAAAAAGGTTGGGCTTATTACGCGTTAACTGTGTATCGTTTCGGGGGCGTCGATAAGACCTTGAGATCAAGCGAGGAAAAAGTCAGGTAAAAGTCATTAGGTCAGCATTGTCTCTCCTAATCTCTCTCTCTCTCTCTATTTATCTCTATCTCTTTCTTTTTCCCTCTCTCTCTCTCTGTCTATCTGATTCTTTATCTCTCTATCTATCTCTACCTCTTTCTTTCTCTCTCTCTCTCCCCCTCCCTCCTTTTTCTTCCACTCCCCTATTGTTTTATTGGTCCGTCCACTAATCAGCGTCATTCATTCATTAATTGTGATCACTAATTATCGACAGTCATCACGAATCAAGGTCGATCACTCTAATATCATTCATCACAAGTTATCATCACTCATTACCATAGATTTTCATGGCTATGATTCTTCCATTCACCTCCTAATTCTCGTTTTGTTCTGTTTGCTGCCCCTTTTCTCTCATCCCCTCATTTTCTCTTATCTTGTCTCTTTTCCTCTGTTCCTATCACAGCTTTCCTCCTTTTCGCATTTCCTTCGTTCTTCCCGTGTCATCTGATTTCATCATCTTTATCTTCATCTTCATCTTCATCTTCATCATCATCATCATCATCATCATCATCATCATCACCAATCATCATCTTCATCATCATCATCATCATCATCATCATCATCATCTTCATCACCACCACCACCACCATCATCACCACCATCACCACCATTATCATCACCACCACCACACACTGTCGAGCCTGTCAACGCTAATCCCACCGAGCGCCAACAGGATTAGCTGCAGGATTAGGATCCCAATCCCCGTGAAGGATGCCATGCGAGTGCCATCGGATTGGTGGCGGATCTCACGTGCAACAGGAGACATATTGCTTGGTTGGGGCACCAGAGTAATAAGTGTTTTAAGATTGTTATTGCTGTTATGATTGTTATGATTGTTATTGTTATGAATATGATTGTTGTTATTATTTTATTTTTTATGTCACTTTTGTTATGATTGTTATTGTTGTTATGTGTATGATTGTTATTATTTTTTGTCACTTTTGTTATGATTGTTATTGTTGTTATGAATATGATTGATTTTTTTTTCTGTCACTTTTGTTTTGATTAGATTTTTTCTTGTTATTGTTATGGTTATTATGTTTTATTTTCTTATTATTGCTGTTGATTAATCAATTTCCTAGTTTTTATTCATAAATTCTAACTATTTTGTGATTTTGTTGGACAAAGCGGATCCTATTTGCAAGATGTGTCTGTGTGTGCTTCTATATTTATATGTATATATATTATTCCCAATGGGATGATTTTTTATAGTAAAGGGGAAAAGAGGGTTTCAAAAAAAGGCATTTGATTTGATGATTGGATATTCCGGCATTGACCCTAACCTTACTTTGATGACTTGCTTTCAGCTTGAAGGCAATGTGCAATACAGTGGTTTGCATCACGTACGTACCTTAACCTCCGCTAGACACACACACCCCTCCTACCCTCCCCCTCCCCCCGATGTCTTAGTGTACCTTCAGGGGCATTTGCGAGAGGGGGAGAGGGGAAGGGGAAGGGGGAGAGATGTCCCACCTTGAGGATTCTTGAGAGAAGGATTCTTGAGAGAAGGGGGAAGGGGGGGGGGTATAAGGGAGGATCCTTCCTCCTTGAAGGATTCTTGAAGGAAGGTGGGGGGGGGGGGGTAGGAGATGATGCAGCTTGAATGGTTCTTGAAGGATGATGAGATGGGGGAGATGACCCACCGTGAGGATTCTTGAGGATTCTTGAGGAAGGGGGAGGGAGGGATAGATGACGACCCACTTTGGATGATTCTTGAAGGAGTGAGACGGGTATGGGAAGGAGGGAGGGAGTAGACAACGTCCCACCTTGAATGATTCTTGAAGGTGGGACGGGGGAAGGGGAGAGATAGAGGCAGGGTGGAGGGGAAGGGGGAGGGGGAGATGACCTAGCCTTTGGATTGTGGCCTTGACCGCTCGTGCCCCCGAGAAGGAACGCGTTTCCATAATTCCGTCGGGATCGGGTGGGTGGGTACAGAAGGGGTAAGGGAGGGGGGAGGTAGGTGATGGGGGTGGGGTCGGTGGGTGGGTGGAGGAGAGGCATCAGGGCGAGTAGGGGAGGGTGGGCAGTAAACATAAGGGTGTGGCAAAGACCGGTCTTGTCCCTGTTGTCGGTGGGCTTGGGGTGGGGAAGGGGGCGCGGGGGGCGAGCCATTTTAAGGGGGGGGGGGGATATGACACGCGTTGTGTAAAGTTGTGTTTTGAGGCTTGAACATACTCTCGTTTCCTCATTTTTCGATCCAAGTTCTGAATAAGAGAGAGGGAGACAAGGCGAAGAAAGTGAGATATAGAGATACGAGAGAAGGGGAAGAGAGAGGTAGGGAGAATGACCTGGAAGGAACCTGGTGACCTATCGGCGAGGAGGTAGGGAGAGAGAGAGAGAGAGAGAGAGAGAGAGAGAGAGAGAGAGAGAGAGAGAGAGAGAGAGAGAGAGAGAGAGAGAGACCAGCGGAAGGACTTACGGGTGTGGCGCTACATGTTCTTATTTTATTCTTGTTTTTGCGTGTTTTTGTTGTTGTTCTTAGTTGCATTCTGCAAGGTGAAAATAACGCGAAGTTTAAGGATGGATAAATGAGATCATTTTCCAATGGGATATAGGCAAGGTCGGGAGTGTGAAGGGGGAGTGTGGTCCGGCAGAGAATCCTCAATGTGGTTGAATGGTAGGGAGGGGGAAAGGTAGCTTGGTAGTGACAGAGACCGGGATGGTTGTGATAATGGTGGTTGTGGTAGTGTATTTTGGTAACATTCCTTTGAGGGATGTCAGGGTTTGGGTAAGAATAGGTGGGATGGGGAGAGGGGGAGGGGGGAGGGGACTGGTCTCCATGACAGGATAAACCAGTCAGGGAGTGGGGGGGGGGGGGGGGAGGGGGTGAGGGGGTGCATCGGCCACGGGTTTGCATGTTGATCAGTAACCGGACTGGGTTTTTTATCCGGCTAGGGAGACGAGAGAGAGAGAGAGAGAGAGAGAGAGAGAGAGAGAGAGAGAGAGAGAGAGAGAGAGAGAGAGAGAGAGAGAGAGAGAGAGAGAGAGAGAGAGAGAGAGAGAGAGAGAGAGAGAGAGAGAGAGAGAGTGTGAGGGGAAGGAGGGAAAGAGAGAGAGAGACAGAGAGAGGAGGGAGGGAGAGAGAGAAAGAAAAAGAGAGAGAGAGAGAGAGAGAGAGAGAGAGAGAGAGAGAGAGAGAGAGAGAGAGAGAGAGAGAGAAAGAGAGAGAGAGAAAAATTAATAGCTTTAGGGGGATAAGAGTACATGTGGTAAGTGACCCCCAACCCTCCCCCTCTTACCCCTCCCTCCACATCCACACGTCATGCAGTCATTGGGTTAAAGGGACGAGGTCATGCGCGCCGTCATCCCCGTCCATTCATGCACGCTGAGTCTGGGGCGGCGGGGAGCGATGTCGAAGGAATTGCATGACCGATTCCCATGCACGCTGCGACGGCCGTGGAGCGTCGGTAACCTGGCCTCGACGAACCGGTGGCTGGCTCTTTGCATGACGATTTGGCCACTTCCGGTGGCCCGCGAAACCTGCGGATTATTAAGCAACTCGCTCGAGACTCCGACGCGAGAGACGGACAAGAGGTGTGGCAGGCGGGTAGGCAGGCAGGCGGGTAGGCAAACAAGCAAGCAAGCAAGCAAGTAAGCAGGTCTGTGTGCTTGTGGCCGCCCGCCAAGGACATTGAAGGACGGCCGGTGTTATTCTCGAGGGCGCGCCGCCATATTGCCAAGCGGGATTGGAAGGGTGGGGTGGGGGTGGGGGGGGTGAAATATGTTTCATGGGTTTTGATGTACTTTTTGGTGTTCCCCCCCCAAGGGTTATGTGGCTTGTTTAATATTATTTATTTATTTATTTATTTATTTATTTATTTTTTGTCTGGCAATAATGAAGTGGATTTTTTCTTCTTCGATCCCCCGCTGTTTTATAGTCTGCCTTTTGCTTACCATTACCTGCTCCCCCTCTCCCCCCCACCCCTCCCCCATCTTCTGTATCAGATCCTTACCTTCCTCGTCCTCCTCTCCTTCCAATCTTTTTTTCCTCCTGCCTCTCTTCCCTTCACTCTTTTCTTCCTCTTCTCGACTGCTCCCCCTCTCCTTTCTCTCCTTTTATCTCCTTTCTCTCCTTTTATCTCCTCATCTCTCTCCTCTCCTCGGCTCCCATCCACTCCCACTATTCTTCTTCCGTCTTTTTTCCTCTTCTCTTCCTCTCATCTCACCTCTCCTCTGCCCTCCTTCCTCTCCTCTTCTCTCTACCTCTTCCCTCTCCCCGCTCCCCTCTCCCCTCTCCCTCTTCCCTTTCCTTCTTCCCTATCCTTTTACTACTCTCCCCCCTCCCTTCCCTCCCCTCTCCCTTCCCTGCCCTTCCTCTCCCCTCTCCCCCTCTCCCCCTCTCCCTCCTTTTCCTTTCCCCTCTTCTACCTTCCCCATTTTCTCTCCCTCCCATCCCCTTCTTCTCTCCCTCCCCCTATCCCTCCCCCTCCTGTCCCATCCTCTCTTCTCTCCCCTTCCTCTCTCTTCTCCCTCCCCCTCTTCTCCCTCCTCCTCTCCCTCCCTCCCCTTCCCCCTCCCCCTCCTTACCTCTCTCCCTCCTCTTCTTTTTTAACGCATGGTACTTCTTCCCCCTCCCACCTCCCCAAGAGTGATTATTTTCCAATCTCCTTCTCACTCTCGCCTCCTCGGCTTAGTTAGGCTTGCCCTGGCTTGGCCTGGCTTGGCCCGAGGGGACGCCGCATCCGGCAGGACTCGCTTTTTAGGTCCCACTTTTTGTGCACTGGACTCGTCAGACCTGCATGACCTGGGTCACTGCCTTCGTCTCCCTCAAGGTCACGCGCTGTGCTTGTTTACTCTTGTGAGGATCTTTCTTTTTTTTTTACCTCTCCTCCGCCCTATCTGATCTCTTTTCACCTCTTCTCCGCCCTTTCTGTTCTCTTTTCTTGCTCTTTTCATTTCTTTCTCCCATCCTTCCTCTCCTCGGCTCCCCCTCTCTTTCCTTACCTCTTCTCCTTTATCTTCTTTTACCCCTCCCTCCCTCTCCCGTCTCCCTCCTCTCCTCTTCCTCATTTCTCCCTCTCCTTTTCCTCTCCTTCTCCCTCTCCGTTTTCCCCCCTCTTTCCTCTCCTTTTACCATTCCCACCTCTCCCTCCCCTCCCTTCCCTCTTCGCGCTTGATCCTTGAAAGCGCGTTCTCTCTCTCTCTCTCTCTCTCTCTCTCTCTCTCTCTCTCTCTCTCTCTCTCTCTCTCTCTCTCTCTCTCTCTCTCTCTCTCTCTCTCTTTTGGACTGATTTCGGTATTAATACTTACTCATTCATAGAGATATTAGTCATTCATAAAGGAATTATTCGTTCATGAATGCATTAATTTCGCATTGTGAGTTTCATTCTTATTTTCCAGTTAATTTCGCTACTTGGAAGTTCGATACCGTCGCAGCGTTGAATTCCCTTCTTGAAAATCGCTGATTGGGGCCGTTGGTTCTTTGGCTCTGCAGGAGTGTATTTTCCTTTTTTATCTAGCTTTGGGAATATTTTGTTGATGCTGTTTTTTTATTGTATTTTTAGGGGGGAGGTAAACTGGACAAGTTATTTTGTTGTACTGTTTTTCTGGAAGACATGTGGATCTGATGTATGAGTGTATTGCTGTTGTATTGGATTTTATTTCGGGGGTAAGAAGACTGGACCTGTTGTTGTATTGTATTTTTATCGTATTTCTTTTCGGAAGTACGATAACTAGACCTGTTAGGACATGTTGATGTAGGTCTCGGTGGTGTTTGACTTCTATGGTCTGCATGATGTGTTGATTTTGGTTTGGATGTTCGGGTTGGAACTTCTTCGCTTGCAGTTTGCGTATGTTTGATCTTGAAGTTTTGTGTGTGCTATTTTACACATGCAAATATGTGTCCGATTATGTTCACATACGTTGCATATGTCTTGCAATGTTTACAATTGCTTACACATATTAAGCAATGTTTGCACGTTTACAGTTACACTACTGTAATATTTACACATACAAATAATCCGGAATGGTTACACATAAACATTGCCTGGCAATGTTTAAAGTCAATGAGTTAAAACAATATGAATAACATACCTTGACCTATATCTAAGTAGGGGGTTAGGGTGAGGGGAGGGGGTGGAGAAGGGGTTAGGATGAGGGGGAGGGGTTAGGAGTTAAGATGAGGGGAGGGGTTGGGGGAAGGGCTAGGATGAGGGAGGAGGGGCGGGAGGAGTTAAGATGAGGGTATGGGTTAGAGTGAGGGGAGAGGGAGGGGATGGGGGATGGGTTAGAGTGAGGGGAGGGGATAGGGGATGGGTTAGAGTGGGGGGAGGGGAGGGCGGGTTAGGGTGGGGATTACCCGTCCACGCAAGCACACCGGAGGGCATGCGAAGGCGTGGGCGTACATATCCTGTTTCACGCCCCCTAACGTGATAATTTGGCCAACTATCAGCCTGAATTGGTCCTTACGAGCAGCTTGTGTAGCAGAAGGGAGGGAGGGGGAGAGGGGGGAGAGGGGAGATTGTTGACAGGCCTTGACACGTGGCACTGGCCTACTGTTTATGTTGGTGAGGTTCTTTTTTTGTTTGTTTGTTTTATGCAATTATGGTGTTGTTAGATATGTGGTGGTGGCTGTGTCTTCGTAATCCTCGACCCGTGATGCTTGTTGGGGAGTTTTGGTTGAAGATCTTTGGAGGTACGTGGGAGGGAGGGAGGGAGAGAGGGAGGGAGGGAGGGAAGGAGCGAGGGAGAGAGAAGGAGTGGGTGTGAAGGTGAGTAAGTATAAGTATAAATATAAGGAGAGAGAGAGTGAGTGAGTGAGTGAGTGAGTGAGTGAGTGAGTGAGTGAGTGAGTGAGTGAGTGAGTGAGTGAGTGAGTGAGTGAGTGAGTGAGTGAGTGAGTGAGTGTGTGTGTGTGTGTGTGTGTGTGTGTGTGTGTGTGTGTGTGTGTGTGTGTGTGTGTGTGTGTGTGTGTGTGTGTGTGTGTGTGTGTGTGTGTGTGTGTATGTATGTATGTCCTGGTTCACTTATCCTTGAAGATCTTGTAGAACACATAAACAAAATATGATGGGTCAAGTCGAGCAACCAAGATACCGTGCAAAGGAAATTCAAAGACTAATGATGTGAACCAGTGGCATTGATAACCACTCCATTCATTGCAAAGAATTAAAATTAACGTGATAGATCAATTATCGTATGTGATATGTTCTTCATGGAAATTAGAATAACGATGACAATTCTAAATATCTAAAAAAGAAGAGAAGAGAACAACAAGTTACGGAAAAAAAAAGAAAAAAAAAGAAGAAGATATATAGCCGACATAGAAAAATACAATATTTTTAAAAACTTAAATCGTCCCTTTAAAAACCGGTAGCTATTTCCACCTGACGTTCTGGCGGTCTTGCAATGAAAAAAAAGAAAGAGAGAGAGAGAGAGAGAAAATGAAAGAGACTCATTTAGTTATTGCAGCGGAACCTCCTCTTCCCTCCCCGCTGGTATTACGCGCTCCAGATAACTCTTATTAAAGCGAGTGCGTTGGAGTTCGTTCCCGCTTTAATCTGCGGGTTTGTAGCGCGGAGGGAGGGAGGGAGGGAGGGACGGAGGGAGGGAGGGGGAGGGAGGAAGGGGGAAGGGGGAGGGGTGAGGGGTGGGGGTTAAGATGGGGGGAAGGGTTTAGGGTGAGGGGAGGAGGCTAAGATGGGAGGGAAGGGAAGAGGGAGTGGGGGTGGAGTTAAGGTGGGGGAGGGATGAGGGTAGGGAGAGGGGTTGGGGGAGTTTGGGGTTAGGAGTGGAGTGGGTGTTAGGGGGTGGGTTGGTGACGGGTATTTACTTTTTTTCAAGAGGAGGGCGAAGGGAGGAAGGGAGGGAGGGAGGGGTACAGAGGGGAAGGAGTGTGAATGGCAGGGAAACGTTGATTGGTGGGAGAATCGAGGAAGGGAAAAGAAAGAGAAGGAGAAAAGGCAGTGGGAAAGAGTAGGAAAAAAAGGAAGGAGAGGAAGCGGGGTCGAGGAAGAGGAAGAAAAGAAGAAGAACAAAGGGGGGAGGAGGAGGAGAAGGTAGAAGAAGAAAGGGGCAGGAGGAGGTGGAGGGAGGGAAGGAGGGAGAGGGAGGGAGGGCCGAAGGGGAGGGATGGCCGAAGAAGTAGGAAAAGGAGAAGACGAAGAATAAGAAATAGAAAAAAAAGAAAATTGAGTAATCACAGAATAGCAAGTCAATGAAGGTGTACAAACTTAGAATGCGAAGAGGAAGCATAAACGAGCAAACGAAAATAAAGAATGAGAACAGGAAGAACAAGAAACAAAAGAAAAAGAAAAAAAGTAAAAAAAAAAAAAAAAAAAAAAAGAGAAAGATAACATAATGAGCAAGGAAGGCCGAGGAGGAAACGTATGACGCCCCCCTCCCCCTATACCCACCCCAACCCCCCTCACAGCTGGTGTTACGTGTCTGCTACCAGCTGGACCCTCCTTGCCAGATGGTTGGCTGGAGTGGAGGGAGTGGCGGGAGTGATGGTGGTGGTGGTGGTGGTGATGTGCCCTTTTGGCCCTGTGCTTTCAACTTGGGTTTTGCTTGCTTTTGTGCTTGGCTCTGGTCTTTGCTCTTTCCGTGTTCCTCTGTTTGTTCTTGTTTCGCTTCCTGCTTTCTGGTTTTGTTTGTTTGTGTTTGTGTTTGTCTTTTTCTCTTTCTCTTTCTTTCTTTTTCTTTTCCTGTCTGTCTGCCTGTATCATTCTCCCACTGTCTCTTCTCTTTTTTTTCTTTTTCTCTTTCTTCTCTCTTCTCTTCTCTTCTCTTCTCTTCTCTTTTCCTCTCTTCTCTTCTCTCTCTCTCCTCTTCTCTTCTCTTCTCTTCTCTTCTCTTTTCTTCTCTTCTCTTCTCTTCTCTTCTCTTCTCGTCCATTCAATGGTCGTGTGCTATATCAGTACGTAGAATAATGCTCTATACTAGAACATCATCACTATCACCATCACCACCACCACCATCATCATCATCATCACCATCATCATCACCACCACCATCATCACCACCACCATCATCATCATCATCATCATCATCATCATCACCATTACCATCATCACCATCATCATCACCATCATCATCATCATCATCACCATCATCCTCCTCTTCCTCCTCATCATCAACATCACCATCATCATCATCATCGCGTTATATCGACCTCCGCGGCCTCCACCTCCATCACACTGCATTTGAACTCTGCAACAAATGCAACAAATTAGCGTTGCCCTTAACGGAACCTCTGAGCGAGCTGTATAACGAACTTCTCTCTCTTTTTGTTTCGTTAATGCGAGGCAGTGGGAGCTTTTGGGATTTGTGTTATCTTTCGATTTGTGTATTTATTTATTTATTTATTTATTTATTTATTTATTTTAAGGGAATGGTCAAGAATGGCAGTGCGTTAGTTTTTTGTTGTCTTCTCTTCTTTTCTTCCTCTCTCCTCTACATATTTCTTAATCATCATTATTGTTTCTTCTTCATCATCATTATTTCATGATTTCATTATCGTTATCATCATTATAAACAGCATTATTATCATCATCATATTCTTGCTTGTACATATGTATATGTGTCCGTACATGAACATTCGTGCGTTGCATGAGTATGTCTATATCATGTCCCCCCCCCCCCCCCCCCCTCCCGCCCGCCCGCCCGCGACCCGCCCACCGGATTCAAGGTCACGTGACCTAGCGCCCCGCGTCCGTCCGGCCGCCTCACGCACGCACCTGGAGTCCCCCTTGCCTTCCTTCGAAGAGCGCGCGCCGTGGCAAGCAAGCACTCCAAGCACACACTGCCTCCGCGCGATGCCGGGCCATACCATGCCTCCCGGGACCTTCCTGCTTATCATGCTGATTAGGACATCCTTCGCTCCTTCGTGGCCGGTGGGATGGGTGGGGTGGTGGGGGGGGTGGGTGGGTGGGTGGGGGATGGGATGGGGGGGGAGGTCGTGGTTTGACGTTTTGGGAAGGGGGGGTTTATGGGGAAAAAGAGAGGATGGGGTAAGGGTAAGGTGGGTAGGGATAGGGCTAAGGTGCGTGTGTAGAAATGACTTGGTTAGTCATTTCTAGGGGGGGAGGGGGTGGAGGTCTTTATTTATTTGAAATATTTCTTAAAAAGTGGATTAGTTCTTCAAGATTAAAGAAGGTTTTTTCCCTCAAAATCTGGAAGGGAATTCTGCAATATATATATATATATATATATATATATATATATATATATATATATATATATATGTAATATGTGTGTGTGTGTGTGTGTGTGTGTGTGTGTGTGTGTGTGTGTGTGTGTGTGTGTGTGTGTGTATTTCTGAATTTTTGAGAGTTTGGGGTTGGTTGGAGGGGGGCGTGGAGGGAAGGACCAAATACTAGAGGGGGCGTGGTCGTAAAAAGGTCAACATCCACAGATCTATAGGCAATGTTGTGGCGACGACGTTCGGAATCTGAATACCAAGGGCAGCTGGCGAGGGAGAAGGAGTCGTGCGTGGTGGCGTAACCTTTTCGAGTTGAGAGGGGGAATGGGGAGGAAGGAGGGAGGGGGAGGAGAGAAGGGGGATAGAGAGGAGGGAGGGAGGGAGATGGGAAGGAGAGAAGGGGGATGTGTAGGAGGGAGGGAAGGGGATAGGGAGGAGGGAAGGAGGAAGGGGGATGGGGAGGAGGGATGGGGAGGAGGGAGGGAGGGGGATGGGGAGGAGGGAGGGAGGGGGGATGGGGGGATTTTGGTTCGGTCAGCTGTTTTCCTTTCAAGTTGTGGTGGGCGGTTTAAATGTCTTTTTTTTTATAGTGGGGGGATGGGGTTATAGCGGGCGCTGAGATCTTTTTTTTTTTTCATTTCAATATTCCTGGTGAGCGTTTTTTTGTCACTTGATATTACACTTTTTTTTCCTTCTTTCCACTCTCTTCATCTTTTGTGATTATATTATATAATTTTCATAATCAAATGATGGATTTGTGGGATTCACCTTACCCTCCCCCCTCCTCCTCTCTCCCCTCCTCGCTACTTCTTCTTTTATCATCTCCCTTTTTTTTTCTTCCCTTCTCTTCTAATCCCTCTCCCTATCTTCTCTCTCCTCTCCTTTCCTTATCCTTATTCCTCTCTCTCTACCGCTCCCCTTTCTCCCTCCCTCACCCCTATCTCCCCACCCCCTCTCTCCTCTCCCTCTCCCTCCTCCCTCTCTCCTCACTCCTCCCGAACCCTCTCCCCACCTCCTCCTCCTTCTCCTTCTCCTTCTCACCCCCTACCCCACCGCACCCCCAACCCACCCCACCCCACCCCACCCCCCGTCGGACGTCATCCGCCCACACGCATTTTTTTTTCTTCTTCTCCTTCATCTCTCATTCCTTCCTCGTCTCGACCAGAGTCTTCGTGCGTATGAATGTATGTATGTATGTATGTATGTATGTATGTATGTATGACGAGGCGCCCCGAAGAATGTGGAAGAGCGACAGTCGGTCGTTCTTGAACACGTGTCGCTGCTGCTTTGAGGGGAGGGGGGGGGGAGGAGGGGAGGGGGAGGGGAGGGGGAGGGGAGGGGAGGGGGAGGAGGTGGGGGAGAGGAGGAGAGGGGAGGGTAGGGATAGGATGGGGGATGGGATGGGATGAATAGGTGGTGGAGAAGAGGGAGGGATGAGGAGGGATTGAAAAAGAAGAGAAGAGAAAGAAGAGAAATGGAGAGAAAGAAGAAGAAGAAGAAGAAGAAGAAGAAGGGGGCGGAGAGGATTTGGAGCTGGGAGAGAGAGAAGAGGGAAGGGGGGGGGGAAGGGGGGAAGGAGAGAAGAATTGAGGGAAAAGAAGTAAGCGATAGGGGAAAGGGAGGAGGAAGACCAAGGGGGGAAAAGAAAAGGAATAAAGAAAATTAATAGGAGTAACAATATCTGGTTTAGGAAGTACATTTTTGAAAGAAATATACAGACAGAAAGAATAACCAGCCAGCCAAACAGGAACAGAAAAATAAGAGAAAAGAAAAACACAAACACAAATACCGAAAGCAGGAAGCGAAATAAGAAAGCAAATTAATTCTTGATCACAAACATCTCATTGATGTTATTTTTATGAGGATTTTTCGTAATACCATTTTTTTCCGTTACTTAGTTCCAGTTAAGGCCAATGCTTGAACATCCGAAATATATGCAAAACTAAAGAGCATCTTAGATTATTTGAAATGCTTTTGAAAGGTCTTAGAAAATGTAGAAATGTCATGTAAAATGTCTTAGAAATGTCTTACAAAAGTCAGAGACATGTCTTAGAAAGGCTTAGAAATGCCCGAGAAAGTATGAGATGCTTTAGAAATGTCTAAGAAAGGCTTAGAAATGCCTGAGTAAGTAAGAAATGTCTTAGAAATATGCTAAAAGAGTCTTAGAAATGTCTATAGCGGTATTTCTCTGCAACATTGATACGGCTCCTTGTCTCCTCTCCTCAACATGCGTTTGGTATCACATTTCTGATCTTTTTATGGCGATGTGCATGATGGTATCTCGTGTTGGGAGAAGGGTGGGGGAGGGGGAAGGGAAGGGGAAGGGGGGGGCGGGACTCTATTCAGTTTGCTGTTTCGCATATTTCTTTTTATTTCTTTCTTCTTTTACGCTTTTGTATTTGTTGTATTTGTGTTTTTGTTCTTTGTTTGTTTGTTCTTTTTCTTATTCCTCTCTTTCTCTTTTTCTTTGTTGTTCGAGTGTTTGTATTTTCGTCTTTGTTTGTTGTGGAAGGCAGCTATTTTCTCTCTATATATCTATCTATCTAGCTAGCTATCTACCTATTTATCTATCTCTATTTATCTATCTCTCTTTCCCGTTTGTCAGACCCTTTATTATAATTAGGCTAACAATGATTGAATCCCAATTATTTCTTTACATCTTTATTCAAAAGAAAATTAGAAACCACAATCAGAACTTCGACTGTGTTACGCCATCCACAAACCGACCTCAATATTTCTTTTTTTCTTTATTTTTTTTAATGATGACAAAAACAAAACAAAAAATCAAACTCTCTTCTCGCTACTGAAGAATGTGTTCTCGGGACGGGCGGGGTATGCTGGAGAGGCGGAACTCTTTGCCGTGGGTGGGTTGCGTGACCTTCGCTGACCTTTGACACGAGGAGCTGTTTTTGTTTTCCTTTTTTTCACGGTGTCTGTGGGTATGTTCCCTCCTCTAGTTATGTTGCTCAAATTTTCCCGTTTTGTGTCTCTCTCTTTGCTTTGTCTCTCTTTCTTGTTCTTTCGTATTTCTTTTTCTTTCTTTCTTTCTCTTTCTGTCTTCCTTTCTTTCTTTCTTTCTCTTTCTGTATCTGTCTTTCTCTCTCTCTCTCTCTCTGTATCTCTCTCTCTCTCTCTCTCTCTCTCTCTCTCTCTCTCTCTCTCTCTCTCTCTCTCTCTCTCTCTCTCTCTCTCTCTCTCTCTCTCTCTCTCTCTCTCTCTCTCTCTCTCTCTCTCTTATTTCTTGTCTTTTACTATTTCCATTTATTCATGCGTCTCCTCATTTTTCCTCTTCTTGTCTAATTACACTCTTCTCCCAATCCCGTGGTTTATTCTCCTTTGTTTTCTTCTATTCTCCTATTGTTTCTCTTCTCTGTTATCAACTTCGCCATTCCTCGCCATTTCTCTTTTGTCTTCGCATTCTCGTAAAAAAATGTGCGGTTCGCGAGTCTTAGGGGTTCGTTATAACGAGGTCAGTGTAAGGGGGGGAGGGGGAGTGGCTTTCGAAAGTTGTTGTTGTTATTTCGGTGGCGATGTTGGTGGTGGTGACGGCACCGAGAAGCTGTTTTCGTATGTCGTGCTTTTTTCTGTATGTCTCTACGTCTGCGTCTATGTTTGTCTCTTTCTCTTTTTGTCTTCGGATTTCTCTGTCTGTCTCTGTCTTTGTCTTTTTCTGTCTCCATCTCTCTCTCTCTCTCTCTCTCTCTCTCTCTCTCTCTCTCTCTCTCTCTCTCTCTCTCTCTCTCTCTCTCTCTCTCTCTCTCTCTCTCAGTGTTGATTATTGCTTTGCAATGTTGATTATTACTTTGCAACAAGTATTATATTTTTCTGTACTGAATATATATAGTAGCTTTTATGTTTTCTTATTCTATTTTTAATTAATTTCCATTTTGAATTATATGTAACCGAGATTCTTTTGTCTTTTTTGACAGGTATGTTCGTCTAGGTGACGTGTTCATACTGAGATAATGGGAAACGTTTATGTCTGTCTGTGTCTCTTAAGTACATGTAAGTACGTACACCGACTTGTTTCTTATTACTATTTTTTTTTCTCATTACGATTATGGTGGTGAAGTTTTGTCAGGCGCCAGAGAAGTACCTCTTGCAATCGCCCTTAATTTCTCTCTTTGTGTCTCTCTCTTTCTCTGTCTTTGTGTCTCTCTCTTTCTCTCTCTTTGTGTGTCTCTCTTTTTCTTTCTCTTGCTCTCGTTCGCTCTCTCTCTCTTTCTCTCTCTCTCTCTCTATGTCTCTCTCTCTCTCTCTCTCTCTCTCTCTCTCTCTCTCTCTCTCTCTCTCTCTCTCTCTCTCTCTCTCTCTCACACCCTCTCTCCCTCTCTTTTCCTTATATCCTTTCCGCTCCCCGTCTATCATTAACTCTTTTCCCTTCCTCTCTCCCTTTCTCCTTTCCCCTTTCTTCCCTCCTCTCCCTTTCCCCCTCCCCCTCTTTCTTTTCCCATTCCTTTCATCCTCTCCCTTCCCCTCCCCCTATTCCTTCCCCCTCCCCCCTCCCCTTCCTCATCTTTCTTCCTCCTCCCCTCCCCCTCTTCCTTCCTCCTCCCCTCTTCCTCTTCCTTTCCCACTCACCTTCTTCCCTAGTTTGTTTGCAATCCTTGAGGCGGGAGAGTAACATAACACGGCGAGACTCCGCCCTTAACCCGACGCCAGGAAAGTAGGGTGGGGGGGAGGGAGAGTCTGCACCCCCCCCAATCCCCCGACCCTCGGTTTATTCGATAAGTGTTAAGATAAATCAAACAAGAGGATATTGAAATAATAGTAACTTGCGACTGTTATATAGGTGTGCTTAGACCTGCCCCTATGGCCCTATGGGAATGGGAGATAGACGCACAGTGCATACTTGCAACATTCCGTGACGTAGCTCATGACGTCACTGGGACGAGTCGCCGTGCAAGCGAAGCCGAAGGGCTGTTTTGACAAGAAGATAGCCAAGCGGAAAAGACAAACAAACTCTCCGATCTGAAGTGCGTGGCTGACATAACTCTGTCTCTTTCTCTCTCTCTCTCGAGTCTTGGCGTTGCACTACCTGTGGCACACCTGTGTCATTAATGATCTTCGTTGCACCTAAACCGCACGTAGATCCGTTTGCAAATGCTCGTTTTCTTTTCTTTTTAGTTTAATCTTGCATAAAGACTCGACAAGAGCGGAATCTTCGAGAGCCGTGAAGGGCGAAGACCAACTGACTGAAGATCTGTTGTCGATCCCAAGGTTTTGTTGTTCTCAGTTTCTTCCAAAAGAAAAGGATACGATTTCCGCTATGTAAAGGAAGCCTCTATCCCAAGTACGGGCAGGAATGCGAAGATAAACTCAGCGGTGAAAAAAAAGAAGAATGAAGAAGAAACAAAAAGAGGGAAGAGAAAGAGAAGGCAAAGAGAGAGAAAAAAAAGCGACCAAATACAGCGGTCTGAAGTTCCGTTATTTTTAGTACTGTTGATTTTTTCCTTATTTTAGGGCATGATATGTTGATTAATTGCTTGCATGGGATTCAGTGTTCGTTAGTCGGGTATGGTGAATCTGTTGGTCGGGTATGGTGATTTTTTATCTGTTTGTCGGTTAGGGTGACGTTTCTTGTTAGGCGGACATGGTGACGTCTCTGTTAGTCGGGTATGGTGATGTCTCTATTAGTCGGACATGGTGAAGTTTATGTTAGTCGGATATGGTGACGTTTCTGTTAGTCGGGTATGGTGAGGTTTCTGTTAGTCGGGTATGGTGACGTCTCTGTTAGTCGGGTATGGTGACGTTTCTGTTATTCGGGTATGGTGACTTTTCTGTTTTTGTTTTTTTTTTCATTCTGATAAGATGAAGCAGGACATGGTGATATTTGTGATGCGTTTTATCTTATATGAAAAGACTAATGATGATGACGATTATGCTATTGAAATTAGTAAATACTATGCTAAAAATGATACAAATGATAGTGATAAAAAGTCATTGTAATTGTGAATATGATCAAAGTAAAGTCGACATCGATCTCAATAATCTCAATAATATTTATAGTGGAAGCAGTTAAGGTTACAATAATGACGTCACCAACAACACTAATAATATCGTGAAAAAATGACAACAGATCGGTTTAATGATGATCAAATTTTCAACAAATCTTTCTTCATTGATCTCTCAATTATCCTTGCAACTTTCCACGACGGTAGTGCATCGTTCATGCGGATCTGTAATTCCTTAATTAACAAAAAAAGAAGAAAAAGGAAGAAAAAGTGTAATTTCTTCACGCTTCTTTTTCGTCTCATTTCGTCTCGTGTGTCGTGAGGGGATGGAGTAATTGGCAGCGGTAATTGGGTAATTGTGGTGGGATGTTCGGTGGTGTAATGGGTTGCGTTGTGCGGCTTGGATGAGGGATGTCCTATGCTCTCGTTGGGAGGGGATGGTCAGTGGGGGGATGGGGAGGGGGGGAGGTTGTGGGGTCTATTGGTTGGTTTAGTATGGCGCGACCGTATACGGATATACACGCACGCACGTACGCACACACACACACACACACATAAGACGAATAAAAAAAAACAGTAGTTAAACTAATATTCAACAGCAGGTTTTCGTCTTTGCACTTACTCAACATGGCAGAAATGGCGCCAGATTACCCCCCACCCCACCCCCACCCCCCGTGCAATGATATTCTCCATAGGCCTACACATCTTCCTCCTTAGGCTCGGAGATTCACAAGCTCCCGTTCTCAGATGACAGTATGTTTATATAAAGTGTCGTAATGAAATATCCTGCGGTTGCACGCTCGGCTGGGGATATGCAAATGAGATTGAGATAAAGGGTTAGCCACCTTGCAAGACCCTGTGGTTAAGGCAAATTAGATCCGTCAATATTGTGATTGGGGTTGGGAGAGGTTGCGTGGAGGTTGTGGTTAGCGTGAGGGGATGACGGGGTGGGGGTGGGGATAGTAGGGGAGGAGATTGTAATGAGGGAGGGGGATATGGGCAGGTGGGGGGGTGGGGTATGGGGGAGGGGGGATTTTTG
>BOPN01000412.1:172500-190000 GCA_017312705.2 Penaeus japonicus | reverse complement strand
AATCGCAATCGTTTATCAGGTAGACAAACAGACTGACAGACAGATAGGAAGACTGAATGACAGACAGGAATACAGACAGACAGACAGCAAGACTGATTGACAGACAAGAAGACAGACAGAGCATCAGAAAGGCTGACTGACAGACAGGAAGACAGACAGACAGACAGACAGAGGAAAAAGAAGCAGAATCAGAAGAAGACAGCCAGACAGAAATAAGAAGAGGAAGACAACCCCCTCAAGGTCTGGCACGTTACGACCCCCTTCTCCCTTCTGGTCTTATTAAAACACGCTCGTATAATCGGGACGAAGACCAGCCTGGCGACATCTGCGTGTTTATGTGCGTGTGTGAGGGAGGGATAGATAGAGAGACAGAGAGAGGAGGGAGAGAGAGAGAGAGAGGAAGAGAGAGAGAGAGAGAGAGAGAGCGAGAGAGAGAGAGAGAGAGAGAGAGAGAGAGAGAGCGAGAGAGAGAGAGAGAGCGAGAGAGAGAGAGAGAGCGAGAGAGAGAGAGAGAGAGAGAGCGAGAGCGAGAGCGAGAGAGAGAGAGAGAGAGAGAGAGAGAGAGAGAGAGAGAGAGAGAGAGAGAGAGAGAGAGAGAGAGAGAGAGAGAGAGAGAAAAGCGCACGCGCGTGCGTGTACGTGTGTGTGTGTGTGTGTGTGTGTGTGTGTGTGTGTGTGTGTGTGTGTGTGTGTGTGTGTGTGTGTGTGTGTGTGTGTGTGTGTGTGTGTGTGTGTGTGTGTGTGTGTGTGTGTGTGTGTGTGTGTGTTTACGGTCTTGTTTGCAGAGGCGGTGGAACGTGCTTGTTTAGGTGCGTCAGGCCTGTTATCATAGCAAGAGAAGGGGGTTTAAATGGCTCCCTTTGCTGTGTAGTTTCGTTTTATGTTGAGATAGAACTGCGTTGTGTTGTCTTCGCGGGTCAGTTGTTTTAACTGTATATATGAATTGGTATGGAGTTGATTAAAATGAAACGGTTTAAACTTGTTCGAATTGTACAATATCAGTGTTTTATGTGGCAATCGGTGACCGTATCTTGCCCAGTTAAAAAGATCAACTTTCAAATAGCTGTTTGCAAATTTTAAATGCACAACTTTACTAAGTTTACTGAGTTCAGAAGCACCACTTCCACCAGAAAACAGTTGTTTACTAAGTTCATAAGCACCAATTCCACCAGAAAACAGCTGTATGTGTGTATGTATATCCAGCTGTTCACTAAGTTCATAAGTACCATTTCCACCAGAACACAGCTGTTTACTAAGTTCACAAGCACCACTTCCCAGAAAACAGCTGTTTACCAAGTTCAGAAACACCACTTCCACCAGAAAACGGCTGTTTATTAAGTTCGGAAGGACCACTTCCACCAGAAAACAGCTGTTTACTAAGTTCGGAAGCACCACTTCCACCACAAAACAGCTGTTTACTAAGTTAAAAATTAATTCCTCCAGAATAGACAACTCTTCATCAAACCCAAAAGCTCAATTTCCCGTTTCGAAGCAACGCGGTCCGGAAGCGAGCGAGATGCATCTTGCCACGGGCGTGCGAGTCAATAGACAACAGAAATATCCGCTCATATCAGGCTGTAAATAGTGATTATAGAGAAGGAGAAGAAGAGGAATGCAAAGAATGAGATAACCAGATAAATTAATTTCTCCTTTCAAACCTATGTCTGATTTCTTGTTCCTTGCAATACATCTTTCTCTTCTTGTTGGTCTTCAATAAAGATGGTAGGGGGTGGGGAGGGGATTCAGATGTTGCAAACCGCATTCTTTATGTAGGTTACTAAGTTCACTGTCTGTTTACATGGGCAAGATTGAGATTGCTATGCTCTCTCTCTCTCTCTCTCTCCCCCTCTCCCTCTCCCTCTCCCTCTCCCTCTCCCTCTCCCTCTCCCTCTCCCTCCCCCTCCCTCCCTCCCTCCCTCTCTCTCTCTCTCCCAATGAAGAACGTGGCAAGGAAGGAATGACTCAAGGGAAGGAAGATTTGTCATCGTGGCGTTTCGAGACGTTTTTCGGGGAGTCACGTTTTCTCTCCTACGCTTGGCGGATGGGATGGCGTTTGGGTATTGTTTAGGGCGGATGTGCAAGGAATTGGATTTATGGGCTGTTCTTTGATTTGTTGTTATTGTCTGTAGTATTTGGTATTGTTGTTATTGTCATCGCTGTCATTATCTTTATCATTATTATCATTATCTTTATCATTATTTTCATTATCTTTATCATTATCATCAGCATCATCTCATCAATATCAATATAATTTTTATTGTTACTGTATTTTATCATCATCATCAATATCTCTTGTTATCATCACTACTATCCTTATTGTTATCATCATCATCATCATTATCATCATCATCTTTATTGTTACAATCATTATCGTCATCATCACTACCTATTGTTATCATCATCATCATCTTTATTGTTACTATCATTACCGTCATCATCACAATCTATCATCATCATCGTCATCATCATAATTATCATTAATAACCCTGCCATCCGGAAAGCCATCACCATTGACCAACACCATACACAAGAAGTCCATTCCATTTATGTGATGATGTGACCATTGGCGATTAAGACAAGTGGTCGAGGGTTGTCAGGCGGGCGGGTCTTCCAAGACAGAAGTAGTGATGTCATCTTTTCCCACGCCGAGGAAGACCTCCTTCGGCCACCTGTCCGACATGTGGTTTGAGGGCCAAGGAGGGGTAGGGGTGGGGTGGGGGGTTGGAGGAGGGGGATGGGTGGTGGGTGGTGGGTGAGGTGGGGGATGGTGGGTGGAGGGGTGGGGGTGGGAGGGGGGAGGTGACATTTCTACGTTTCTATATATTTTTTTCTTTCTCTCTCGTCTGCTTCTGTCGTGTTTCTTGTCTTCGTTCTTCTTTTGGTCTTTTTTTCTTGTTATTGGTCTTTGTTTTTCTCTTCTTGTTCTTTTTATTCTGCTTTTCTTTCCGTCTGCTCTTCCCCTTCCTCTTCTTCCTTCTCGTCTTCCTCCTCCACCTCTTCTTCATCCTCTTCCTTCTGCTTCTCCTCCTCCTCCTCCTTAGTCCTCTCCGTCTTCTTCTTCCTTCTGCTGCTGCTCCTCCTCCTCCTCCTCCCTCCTCCTCCTCCTCCCCTCCCTTCCCCTCCCCCCCCCCCTCCCCTCCTCCTCCTCCTCCTCTTCCTCTTCCTCCCTGACCTCTGACTCTACTTCTTTGTCTTCTCATTACGCACCTCATCGTTATCCGCCATTGATTGTTTTTATTTTTATTAATCAATATTGCAATCCTTACCTCCCGATGATGCTTCCTTTTAATACTTTTAATTTCACGATACGAGCGGAGGAAAATTGGACGGAAGTTGAATTGGATTTGAACGTCTTAGAAAGTCTTAGAAATTTTCTTATTTATTTATTTATTCATTCATTATTATTCTACCTTTCTTGCGTTTTATTTATTTTTCTCTTGTTTATTGAGTTATTTATTTATGTTTGATATTTTTGTGTACGTTATTTATCGTTTATTCTCCGTTTTTTTTTTTATTACGGTCGGATGCCCGAAATTTAATTCCGTTTTAGAGGTTGATCATCGACTTATTATTCCGTTATTATTATTTTCTTTTATTATTATCTCCATCTTCGTCGTCTTCTTTGCCTCATTTTCTTGTCATCTTTTCCATCATGATTATGAGTTATCTGATTGTTGCCTCGTTCCTCTTCGGTTGCGCATCATTTTCTCTCTTCATCATTGTCGTTTTCGTTTTCGATTTCCTTCTTTATTTTCACTTTCATTTTATTTATATTCATCGGCATCCTGTTTGCCATCTTCTTCGTTCGTCATATTCTCTTGTATTCACCATCTTTTGATGTCTGCGCCATCGTCTTCTCGTCTTCATTAGTATCATCTTCACTTTATCTTCTCTTCACCTTCATCATCATTGTCACTATTTTCATCATCACCATCACTGTCTTCATCACCATCACCACTGTATCTTCATCACCATCATCACTATCTTCATCATCTTTATCACCATCATTTTCATCACCACCACCATCCCAACCACCACCACCACCGCTTGCCAACCTCTTTCCCTGAGAGGCCATTAGGCTGAAGTCGTGCCGTGATTTGCATAATTGTGTTGCACAGAGATCTTTAGCTTCTCCGTCTTGCAGGACTTTCGCGTTGTTGCAGGATAGGCTTGAGATGGTGAAGAAAGAAGGAGAGGGGGGGGAGGGAGGGAGAGGGTTCTCTTGATAGTTATATGTTTATTTGGTTGTTTGGTTGTGTTCTTGCAATGTGTGTACTTGTAATTGTCCGTAAGATGGAATTTCCTATTGCGTGTTTCGGTTTCTTCTATTCTCTCTATCTATCTATCTATCTATCTATCTATCTATCTATCTATCTATCTCTATCTCTATCTCTCCACCACTTCCTCCTTTTCTCCCTCCCTTTTCTCCCTAATTCTCTTCCTCCCTCTCATTTCCACACCCTCCCCCCCTTCCCAACTCCTTCTCTCTTTCTCCTTTCTCTTCCTCCCTTCTCTTCCTCCCTCTCCACCCCTTCCCTCCCCTCCATCTCCCTTTTCCCCTCTCCCACATCCCCTCCCTCTCCCTCTCCCCATTCTACCACCTACCACCTCTACACCACCTTCCTCCCAGTACCCCCCCCCCTATCCTGTCTGCCCCTTATGTCATTTCATCCACGAAGGTTTGCCGAACGCGTTGCCACGGGTAGTTAGTTGCCATGACAAATGATGCATCGTGCTATCCTGCAAGACCAGCTCAGGGTCGCCATTTCTTTTAGAAGGATTATGGCAACACTACAAGGTTTTTGTGTTGTCTTTCGTTCCATTATTTTTTTCTATTATTATTTTTCTGTCTTTACTATATGTTTTTTTTCCTAATCTTCTTCGGAACACGACGGATTATTTGTGTTCTAATGATTCTTAGGTGACCGAGTGAAAAAATTATTTAAAATGGATGCGTTTCTTCGTATTTGTCTTTTGTTTGTACACATGTTTCCTATTTATTCCTTGTCCTTTATTGTACATACATCTCTTGTTTGTTCCTTGTCCTTTGTTTGTATGTCTGCTACTTGTTTGTTCCTTGTCATTTGTTTGTACACCTGTTTCTTGTTTGTTCCTTGTCCTTTGTTTGTATGTCTCCCACTTATTTGTTTCTTGTCATTTGTTTGTACACCTGTGTCTGGTTTGTTCCTCGTCCTTTGTTTGTACACACATCTCTTGTTTGTTCCTTGTCCTTTGTTTGTACACATATCTCTTGTTTGTTCCTTGTCTTTTGTTTGTATGTCTGCCACTTGTTTGTTCCTTGCCATTTGTTTGTACACACATCTCTTGTTTGTTCCTTGTCCTTTGTTTGTATTTCTCCCACTTATTTGTTCCTTGTCATTTGTTTGTACACCTGTGTCTGGTTTGTTCCTCGTCCTTTGTTTGTACACACATCTCTTGTTTGTTCCTTGTCTTTTGTTTGTATGTCTGCCACTTGTTGGTTCCTTGTCATTTGTTTGTAAGCCTGTTATTGGACATCTATTTGTGTATTAATCTGTCATGCTTTTAATTTTATATTTACATTTAATTGTACATCTGTCATTTGGTTGCACACCTATCATTCGTATGTTCCCGTCTTTTACCAATAGACCTGTTATTTGATTATACACCTGTCACTTGTTTGTGCACCTGTCACTCATTTGTTTGTACATCCGTTTTTCATTTGTTTGTACGCCTGTCATTCGATTACATAACTCTTATCTGTTTATACACTTGTCATCTGTTTGTTCACCTGTTTCTCTTCTTCTATCTCTCTGTCTATCTTAAGAGATTATGTAAATACGAAGTCGGGGTATCACTGGAGCGACTTGATCCCTTGCTCAAGTGCCTCGCAGGAGTGCATCTGTCGCCCGTGTTTGTCTGTGTGTTGTTAGATACACAGACGAACGTGTATTGGTTTCTTTTTTTCTTCTTCAATATCAGTGTCGTTAGAATCATTATCGTTATTATTGTTGTTGTCATCGTCATGGTCATTGTCATCATCATCATTATCATTATCATCACCATCATCATCATCGTCATCGTCATCGTCATCGCCATCGTCGTCATCATCACCACCACCTCCACCACCATCATCATCATAACCATCATTACCACCACCACCACCATCATCATCATAACCATCATTACCACCACCATCATCACCACCACCTTCATCATCACCACCACCATCATCATCAACACTATCATCATCATTATCAATATCATTATCATTATCATTATCATCACGGCCATTACCCTTTCAGTTTTATTTACCTTTCGTCCCTGCATTATCAGCGATTGCAAACCCCGCCCACCACAGCGGCCTACATTGACCTCCTGGACGTTGCAAGGGTTTTACGTGCATGACTCAACCGTTGCATCACCTGTTGCAATGCGAGCCTCATTTCCCATTTTATTCTCTAACTCCCTCTTCTCTTCCTTCCTCCCTTCTCTCCTTCCTTCTTTCCTTCTTTCCTTCCTTCTTTCCTTCCTTCCTTCCTGCCACCCTCCCTCCCTCCCTCCCTCCTTTCTTCCTTTTTTTGTGAGGAAAAAAGGTAAATTTTCGTCTTAATCATTGTTGTTCTTGTAATTTTTTTTATTTGTCACTTATCAAAAATGTGATTAAATTGTTAACTTAATCTTTTTTTTTACATTTCGTGAGTCATGGAGGAAACACACACACACACAAAATGAAAGTGACGATAGATTGAAAAAGGAGGTTGATAAAAAGGAAAACAGGAGAGGAAATGTGTTAAAGAGGGAGGGGGGTGAAGGGAAGAAGGGAGAGGGAGGGAGGGTAGGGGGAGAAAGAGATTGGAAATGGGAAGGAGGGGGGGAGTGGGGAGGGCAAGAAAGATGAGCGGGAGGAAGTAGTGAAAAGAGAGAAAGAGACAGAGAGAGAGAGAGAGAGAGAGAGAGCGAACGAGAACGAGAACAAGAAGGAAAGAAAAAAAGAAAGAACGAAAGAAAGAAAGAAAGAAAAAGAGAGAGAAAAAAAATTACACGACACGACACTGTGCACGTAGGCCTAGCAATGACCCCCCCCCCCTCCCCCGAGCGGAAGTGAACCGGGGCCGCCGAGTGCCGCCGCCGAGTGCCGCCGCTTCGAGGCACGTGGGGCTTCCTCCTCCTCCTCCTCCTCCTCCTCCTCCTCCTCCTCCTCCTCCTCCTCCTCCTCCTCCTCCTCCTCCTCCTCCTCCTCCTCCTCCTCCTCCTCCTCCTGCTCTTCCTCCTCCTCTTCCTCCTCCTCCTCCTCCTCCTCCTCCTCCTCCTCCTCCTCCTCCTCCTCCTCCTCCTCCTCCTCCTCCTCCTCCTCCTCGCGCGTCGCCAATCGTCCAAACGCCTAATCGTCGCGTTTATTTGTCGCGGTTCGTGCATTTGTTAGTTGTGCTTGCGGTCGTGCTTGTGGTTGAGCGGATAGTCTTTTTTTGGTCCTTTTTTTAAAGGATGATTTGACGGTTTGTGTCCTGTGTTATTTTTCTATCTTTTTTTATTTGTTTTTGTTGTTTTTATGATTATTATTTATTGATTTGTTTGTTTATTTGTTTTATTGATTTGTTGAGTTATTTAATTGTTTTATTATTTTTTTATAGAGATAGAGAGAAAGATAGACAGAGGCAGAGCGAAAATCGCGTATTTTTTATTTAAAGTGAAAATTGATATATTTATTTTCCATATTAGAAATATTCGATCACACAAGGTCATTAAATTTATATATCTTCTTTTCACAGAACTCCAAATAAAAGTTTCTGTTACAAAGAACAAGAAAATTGCAAATATATTGAATTAGTTTTCACTGTTTCGAGTACCCCCACCTTCACCCCCCCCCACCCTCACCCCCCCCCACCCTCACCCCCAACCCCACCCCACCCCCACCCTCACCCTCACCCCACCCCACCCCAACCCTCTCCCACCCCCCCTATCTCCCCGGGGCCGGATTCACTAACGCACTTACCATGATAAATACGCTGGTAACTACAATTATGATGGTAAAAAGACCGCATCGGTATTCATGAACAACTTACCATGATAGAATACAATGCTAAATTTACCAGTGGTTGGAGCACTGGTATGTCCACTGGCAACTACAGCGATGACTCTCTCATCTCGCTTTATCTCAGCAAAAAATCAACATTTAAGGCGACACTTTAGTTTGCATGTACACTTATTATGATCAGAGTGATGGCAACTGTTCATTTTCATATGAATATGACAAAAATCAATAAAATTCACAGGAAATAAGCGAGAATGTTCATGCAGCTTCGTCATAGGCCTACAATAACTGAAAATAATACACGGAATTAATAATTTGACAAATTCAAACATTTTGTTTTAATAACATTCAGCTGAAAAACAGTAAACATATAAATATATAAATTATTTTTGTGTTTGGTATTGACTTAGATACAATTATTCATAATCTTAGGGTTTGATTGGCATTTCTTTTTGGAAAACGTTGATACAAATAACACCACCATTGCGTGGAGCCATTATTTCTTCTTTCTTCGACTGCAATCTAAAAAAAAAAAAAGTATGTTTTCGAAAACCATTACGTTATATATGATCCATAAGATCATGCAATAGAATATGCTTTCTAGGAAATTAATTTATATAGAAATAATTTAACACAGAAGAAATCTTTATCATTTCTTGAAACAAAAAAGTCTCGCTGTTGGATCAGGTTTTGTTTACATGTTACGGGATTGGTCAAAGGAGCCTAAAATTATAAGGCGTGCCTAAGGATTGGCGGAATCGATTTTAACAGAGTTACCATTTAAATATTACGGTGATAAAGTCTCTTTACCCTTACCAGGCGACTTATCATCGCTTGATGAATCCCACTTTGCCATGACTGGTAAACGCTCTGGTAGTTGACAGCTGGTAAATGCCTTACCATCGTATGTTAGTGAATCCAGCCCCCGGCCTGTAGTCCTTTGTCGAAATACCCAGCCTACGCAATTGCTCAACATTGAAAAAAAGAGGTTTGGGATGTTGCATAGCTTGCATTAGGGTGAGGTTCACCTTGGCGCATCCATTCTTATCACATGTGTATCTCGGGTGTTCGTTATGTTAAAAAGTAGAACCTTGTCCTGTTTATTATTTTTTTTCTTGTGAATTATGGACTTTTTTTTTGGGAGGGGGGGGGTGAGGGGGAGATACTGGAATTGTTATTTCGTTTATTAAGGTTACTGTATGTTTGGATTGCTGTGGTGTTGGTACTGTCCTTTTTTCTCATCTGTCTGTCTGTCTGTCTGTGTGTATGTGTGTCTATCTCTCCCACTCCACTCTGTCTCTCTTCTCCTTTTTGTCTTTTCCTTCCTTTCCCCTTCTTCTCTCTGCCTTTTCCCTTCTCCCGCACCCTTTCCCTTCCCCTCTTCCCACTCCCTCTTCCTCTCCCACTCCCACCCACCCCCACTCCCTCTCCCACTCCCACTCCCACTCCAACTCCCACTCCCACCCCCACTCCACTCCCACACCCCCACTCCCACCCCCACTCCCACCCCCACTCCCACCCCCACTCCCACTCACTCACCCTCTCCCTCTCTCCCTACCTTCCTTCCTTCCCACCCCCCTCTTCCCCCCCAACATATCTATCACTGCTCGTAATTATCACTGCGGTGGGTCTAAACATACCCCCACCCCCCATCCCCCACCGCCACCACCTGTGCGCACGAGGACCATCTGTTTATGTTTATGGTGTCGAGTGGAGGGGGAGCCGTTCGAGTGTAGGTCAGTAGGAGCAATTGCCAGTGGTTGAGCGTGTTTGTTGTGTGTGTGTGTGTGTGTGTGTGTTTATATTTTGTGTTTGTTTGTTTGCCTTTGTTTGTGTGTGTTTTTTGTTTACATTATATATATATATATATATATATATATATATATATATATATATATATATATATATATGTATATATGTATATATATATATATATATATATATATATATATATATATATATATATATATATATTTGTGTATATATATATGTGTGTGTGTGTGTGTGTGTGTGTGTGTGTGTGTGTGTGTGTGTGTGTGTGTGTGTGTGCACGCGTGTGAATTATGTGTGTGTTTTTGTTTATATGTTTGTGTGGGTGTGTGGATGTGCACGTGTGTACGTGTATGTGTGCACACAATTTATATGCCCTTATGAAGCAAGTAGTCATTTAGGAATACATGGTAATGCTGAGGTTAATAATTAATTTGTTAGATATCATAGATGGCTGATAATTAGTCGGTTGCTTAAGACGCGATTAAGATTCTTAATTTGGTGATTAATTCCGACGGAGATTAATTAAGAGTTATTATCGAGGTCGACTCTCGAGGGAATCTTACATATTCATGATTGCGGTCGAAATAATGAAATTGTTGTTATTGTCACAAGCGCTTGCAATGCCTGATAAAGAATGAAAGTCATAGCAATAAATTCTTGATAACGGAGGCAATTAATGCAACATCCTACATCTGTATTCATTGTTTTCTCTTCGGCATCGTCTCTAATTTGATATTAGATGATATTCAGTATAAATAGTTACACTGATGAAAGCCTTGTAAGATCTTTTTACAGTTAGGTGGCTGAGGAAGGGAAGGGGGACGGGGTGGGAGGGGAGGAGGGGGGGGAGAGACCGTGCGCTAATTTGCATATGCAAAGTCTGCTGACATTTCGGTTTAGGATTTCATTAAGAAATTGGGTTTTAATTGAATTGATTGGAGGAATTGGAGGTTGAAATATCCCGTTATGAAAAGGATGAGGAATTGTTTTTTGGGGGGAATTGTTGTTACTAATATGTTGTTCTATTTTATTTTATGCATTTACTTATGTTTTACTTTTTTTTATAAAGTGTTATTTAATACGTTAAATCAAGTGAGGCAATTGCCTTTTGTATTGATATATCCCCTCGTTTTTTATTTTTTTTATTTTGATGAAGCTATTAAAAGTATTTAAAGCCAGTTTTTTTTCTTACTTTTTTTTCCTTGATGGTCAGAACGCACAAGCCTGAATGTCATGTTAGTTGAAGGACGTTGTTGGGTTGCAAGAATGCATTCCTTGCTACCGTTGCCTTGCAATGTTTGGAGAAGGATCAGTAAGAAAACACACTACCATGGTGTTATGATGGCAGAGAAAGACACACAGTCAAGTAAACACTTTTATTAGAAAGGTGGTGATGGTGACGTGTTGATGGTGCTAATTGACATGATGCTGACGTGATGCTGGTGGTTTTCTCATGATAGAAATTGAGTCGATAAATGTTGATAGTGAAGAATGAGAGAAGAAACAATGTATGGATATATTGGTGTGTATAATATATCAAAGGAAGAAGAAAAAACTGTATGGATAGGTTTTATTGTATTGATAGTAAAACAAGAAAAAGAAATAAAACTACTGTATGGATAGATAGATATGGTGAATTAGAAGCAGTGGTATAGACTATTAGATAGATAGATAAGTGTTGATAGTGAATCAGAAGAAAAGAAATAAAACTGTTGTATGAATAGATTAATAAATTAGAACTATTAAAACTATTGTATAGATCTAAAAATATCAATAGATATCAGAAGAAACAACAACAACAATAACAAAAAGTATTGCATGCCGACCATAAAATAGAAGAAAAACAAATGAAAAGAGAATTGCAAGGATTTTTCCTGCAATGGTGTATCTTGGATCTTAAGATGCCAGTGGACGTGTTGTGTCTGGCCAACCTGTATTATGCACTGAAATGTAACTTTTTGTATCGGCTGTTATCTCTTCTCGCACGACCCTCCGTTGTCGATTCGCAAGCGAGTTGAAAGTTCCGCGAATTTGGTCCTCTTTCGAAAGGCGGTCGTCGTGTGGTCGGTGGGTGGAGGTGTGTGTTTGGATTTGGGTTTGTTTGGGGGGGGGGGGTTATTTGTGTGTGTCCGTGTTTGTGTTAGGGTTTGTGTGTGTGTGTGTGTGTGTGTGTGTGTGTGTGTGTGTGTGTGTGTGTGTGTGTGTGTGTGTGTGTGGGTTTGTGTGTGTTTGTGTGTGAGTGTATTTGTATTTGTGTGTGTGTGTGTGCCTGTGTTTGTTTATGTGTGTGTCTGTGTTTTTTTGTGTATGTGTGTGTGAATGTATGTGTGTGTGTGTGTGTTTGTTAAAAAGTTTTGACATTATTCCTAGATGCTCTTTTAGTGTTATATCTGTGTCATCTATCTGTCTATCTATCTATCTATTTATCTAGTTATTTATGTATCGGTTTATATATATCAATCTTCTTTTTTTGCCATCCTCCACGATTACACGCATTCTCTAACAGACAAATAAGTTGTGTTAAAGGTAACATCAGTATCAATTTGCAACAGTGCAATAGCCGAAGGCCTTTGTTGAATACGTGGCTGCACACGCCTCTGGTTCAGCGCCCACGATCCACGCCCGGATAAGATCTTCGGATACATAACGGCATGTGTCCGGATAGCTTAGCCTCGAAGACCGTGTGGAAGGATGGATAGATGGTTAGTTGCCTCACATCCTAACAACAGATGTAGTATTTATCCTTCTCCCCTTTTGCGTCTACTCGGGACTCGGATTAACTGAATGGGGGGGGGGAGGGAGTTTGTTGGTGGGGGGAGAGAGGGGAGAGGGAGTTTGGTGGTGGGGGGAGGGAGGGGAGAGGGGAGCTTGGTGGTGGGGAGGGAGGGGAGATTGGTGGAGGGGGGGTAGGAATGGGAGGGTTGATTGGAAGAGGGTGAAAGGGGAAAAGGATTAGCGTTACTTTAACCACTCTCTCTCTCTCTCTCTCTCTCTCTCTCTCTCTCTCTCTCTCTCTCTCTCTCTCTCTCTCTCTCTCTCTCTCTCTCTCTCTCTCTCTCTCTCTCTCTCTCTCTCCCCACTCTCCCCCCCTCCTTTCCCCTTCCCCCTTCAGTCGCTTTGCGTTTTCCGTGAGAACCTCGAGATAAGCGTAAAACCGCTCTGTTTCTCAACGCGGAATCGCTCGCTCGGTTTCGAAGAGTTTTTTTTTCTTTTCTTTTCTTTTTTTCGTGCGGACAGACAGCTTCGGTTTCGAATTCCGAGCACTAGGATGCCGCCGGTAGCCGTGATATGCAAATGAGATGAGGAATGATTATCATATCCGATTGAGGAATGGCATGATAATCGTAAAAGTGACCTTAATTCCGCAGAGAAAGTAAAGAAAGATCTTTTTTTAATAGATACATTTATTCCTTCCTTCTGCCGGGTCTTTTGCACTGGTGTCGTTATAAGATCACAAGAGTGAGTCCCCCTCCTCCCCTCCCCCCCCTAAAAAAAATCCCCAGACACCACGCCCATCCCGCCCACCCCGCCCGCGGCCCCACCACATCACCGGTCTCTTGTGTTTATGATGGTTTGTCCAATTTGCTCGTGACGAAAGGATTTTGTTGTTGTTGTTGTTGTTTTTGTTTATCTGTAACAGCCGGACTAGATGGTTGCCAGTGTTTATTTATTTTTCTTTTCTTTTTTTATTGCAGGTATGAATTAAGAGCTGTTGCGAGGACCGCCCTAGCCTGAGGGAAGCAGAAGGAGAAGGAGGAGGAAAAAGAGAAAGAGGAAGCAAGTGAGTTAAGGAAAAAAAAGGAAAACGAAAGAAAAGAAGTATTTTATGTTCATGTGGACTGCCTCGGGAGAAGGTACAGTGCAAAACTGGGAAGTGTTTTTCGACGTGTCTGAAAATGGTGTTTTTTATTTATTGTTTTTTTTTCTCTCTCTCTCTTGAGAACTTTCTACTCATTCTTGAGAGCGAATGAGGAAGAGAGAATGGGAAATGATAGCGTTGGATTCGTAGCAACAGACGGAATGTTTTATACAGCTGAGGAATTATAGATATGTGGGATCTCTGTTATAATTGATCGATAGATTGATTGATTGGGATTGATCAGTAAGTGAATCAAGAATATTTACATGGATTATCTAACAGGGAGATAGACTTCGAGATTAATACGTAAATCATCAGACAAATTATAGGACGGATGAAGCAGTAACTAATAACAAAAACATCAATGATATAAATTTATCATCATCCCAAGTGACGTATTATCACAACAATTAAAGAAAGCCTCGTCCTTAACATAGAACTATATTCATCTCAAGAGATTACATATGTCTGTTCTGAGGGTATCGCAAGCATCCGGTTTACTTGTGTAGGAAGTAGGTCTCATTAAGTCTCATTAAGTATAGAGTGTAGTGTGGGGTCTTAGTATATGTTACATGATTTAGTTTTGTTGTATCAGTTTATTTGTTGATTCATATATTATTATGATTGTTGTTGTTGTTGTTCTAAGTGGTGGTGTTATTTTTGTTATTATTATTATTATATAGTTATTGTTATCGTTATGATTATTATCATTATTATTATTATTATCATTATTATCATCATCATCATCATTATTATTATTATTATCACCATCATCATCATCATTAGAGCATTAGACAAGGGAGTATAATACGTTTCAAGAATTAGGAGAGAAAAAAATAAGGAGGATTGTATGCCCGCGTATGCCGTAGGAACCAGACCAGATATCATGTGTCAAGCGGGATGACGGTAATGGTGGTGGGAGTGTTCCCTGATTGAGCATCCCTGATTGGGCATCCCTGAAGGGCCTCCAGAAGGGCCTCCAGGAGGTACGAGGTTTTGGCTTAGAATTTAGGCGTGTCGTCACCTCTCTTTTTATTATTTCTTTTGTGTATTTTATAAGTCTATTAACTCATTGAAGCCCTGCTGTATTTGGAAGCACACGGCGCTACGTGATCCGGGATTTATATATATATTATTTTTCTTGCTCCGGGGCCTCTTAGATCCAGGTCATACTCTGGTGAAGCTTAATATTGATTTATAGGTCAGATATGTAGATCAGAATATTATTATTATTATTATTATTATTATTATTATTATTATTATTATTTTAAGATGTCAGATGCGAGGTCAGGATTGCGTTTATTTTAGTTCCTTTTTTTTGTTTGTTTTTTTAACTTAACGTAATGTTGAAAGTTACATTACATCGGATAACGTCTAGTTATCTAGTTAGATTTTCTTTATATCAACTAAACTAATGAAGAAATTTCGGTTACTATAACGGACCCGCTTTTAGTGTGCCGCCATATACCACTTTTAACACGTGTTTTGCAAGGCCTTGAACAATGCATATTAGTTGATTTATGTCTCTGTTGTATGAGCTTTGTATTTTCTATTGTGTATTCGTCTTTTTTTTCTTGTATTTGCATTGTACTTTTGTTTTTTTATTTTCTTTCTGAAAATGCTTGTATCCATATTATGTATTGCCTATCCGCGTATTTCTTTATAGGCCTACCTATAACTCCAGGAACAAACAGACCCATAGGCGTGAACTTCCTCTATGCAACGAATAAACAAAAGCCACACGCGCTGTAGCGTCGTCATAGATACCCTCGCCCCCCTCCGCAAAAAAAGGAAAAAAAAAGAAAAAAAAAGAAAAAAAAGAGAAAAAAAACAGCATTAACAAAAGGTGATTCCGCGCCTACTTTGACTCCTCCACCCCCCCCCCAAGTCCTCCTTCGACAACAACACGTAGTCCCTAGGCTTTCCTCTCTGGCTAGGACTCCCCCGGGGGTATGTATGTGTGGTCTTCCCTCCCCCCCCCTCCTCCTCCCCCTTCCCCCCTTGACCCACCACTGGGCATTGTTCTTAAGGTGTTGAATCATGTTCTTTAAGGAGTTTTTTTTTCCCCTCTCGAAGATGGGACTGAATTAGTGGGGAGCACTAGGGCGGTTTTCGCTTTTGTAGTGTTTTTTTTTTCTTTTCTTTTTTTCCCTGGATGTATTTTGTAATTGTGATGTTTTTTTTTCTTCTTAGGTTGCAATTGTTATTACATAAATGGTGTGTTTGTTTGTTTTTTGGTTTGGGTTGTGTTTTCTTTAATTTTTTGAAAGGGGGGGAGTTATTTCGTTTAAACTTCCGTGTTTCTAGATTTCGAAGCCTATGTAGTATCATTCATTACATCTGCTAGGCCTGGATGTCCTCCGTTACCTGGGTTTTGCGGTATGTTCGGAGGGAAAGAAAGTGGGGGGGAGGGGGAGGGGGAGGGCAGTCGGTCAGTGAGTCTTAAGAGGGGTAGGGGGTAGGGGGTGCGGGGGGGGGCTGGGCGGGGGCTGCTACCTGGCCCAAGAGATCGGGGAGACACAAGGGAATGTCGACACCACGTTAATCTCTTTACAGGTAGATCGATTGCGTACCTGTTGTGGCGTCGGTCCCGTTAACAGTAACACCTGTGGAGCTGTCCTGTTTTAACGGTCGGCTTGTGTTTCTGTTTTCGAAGCGCGCGCGCGAAGGAAACACTCGCGTTGCTTGTAGGTTTCCGCCAATTAGGAGACGCGTAGATAGACGGAACTCGGCTTGCTGTCATGCAGAAAGATCATGCAAGCATCGTCCGCGTTAGACGCTGTTTGTGTTTGGCAGTCACGCCTTGTTATCTCGGTAAAGCATGTTTATGTTGAGGTGATGAGGTGGGAGCGCTTGACTGCAGTTGCATGCGTAAAGCGGTGCAGGCACGTGTTGGAATGCGTTTGTTGTGACATGACCCATTTTCGTGTCTCTCTTTCAAGTTTTTATTTTATTTATTTATTTATTTATTTATTTCTATTATTATTTTTTACTTTTTTTGGGTTTAATGTCCTTGATGTTGAAAGGAGGTTTAGGATCAGTGGTGTGTGTTTGTGTTAGATTTGTTGCATGGATAATTCCGTGGTGATGGGACGGTTTATTTTCTCGGTTAAGATATCATTAGCACTTGATTAGCGTTGATTGAAACTGGATGACTCAGATTAGGCGCGGGAAGGGAGAATCTTTCTCCCTTTTCCTCTTCCTCTTCGTCTTTCTCTCTTCCCCCTTTCTCTCCCTCTCTCTCTCTCTCTCTCTCTCTCTCTCTCTCTCTCTCTCTCTCTCTCTCTCTCTCTCTCTCTCTCTCTCTCTCTCTCTCTCTCTCTCTCTCTCTCTCTCTCTCTCTCTCTTTCTCTCTCTCTCTCTCTCTTTCTCTCTCTCTCCAAAAGTTGTCTCGTAACGAATTCTTGCAAGCGGTTCGAAGAGCAACAGTTTGGCAACACACATTGCTTTGAGGAAGCAGTGGAAGTGATTAGAGAGGCTGCTTTCCAGACTGAGTTTGCTTTGAAATTTGATTGGAGATTAGGGGAGAGGAAGGAGGAGGAAGAAGAAGAAGAAGAAGAAGAAGAAGAAGAAGAAGAAGAAGAAGAAGAAGAAAAAAAAGGAGGAGGGGGAGAAGGGGGAGAAAAGGGAGGAAGAGGAGGAGAACGAAGAGCAGGAGAGGGTTGGGGAATGGGGAAGAGTAGGAGAAAAGACGAGGAAGAGGAGCGAGTGGGAGTGAGAGGGGGAAGGGGGGGAGGAGGAGGAGAGGGAGAGGGAGAGGGAGAACGAGACAAGAGTTAATAAACGATGTGGTTATACCGTGCACGGCGTCGACTACTGCTTGTTTTATTCTTGGTTGCTCGGTTGCTCAGTTT
>BOPN01000412.1:162500-165000 GCA_017312705.2 Penaeus japonicus | reverse complement strand
TGCTTTGGTCAGCTAGGTCGAAGTCAACCTACGAGACCGACAAAGATTTTATTTTTTGATTAACATAAATTAAAAGCAATATGAACAATACAACACTCATTTATGCGTGCAACCATTATACTTGCAGAGAACGATTATGATCAACAAGCAAATGGCAATAGTGAGAGTAACGCACACACACAAAAAAAACAAGAGAAAAAAACTAAAAGATAATAACAATGGGAAGTAAGATAGACAAGAAGCTCAAGGTCACAGGTGCTTGATGGCATCCACGCTACCTGCGCATAAGGCTCCATTGGCGGGGAAACAGCCCATTGTTTTCGACGTTAGTGACATTTCTGGAGGGTAATTTGAGCGTTTTTTTATGATCTTGTGAGGGACTTGAGCTTCCACGTAGAGCCTGGTAGAGAAGTATGCACGCAAACGCAAGCAAAAGCACACTTGCTCATGTTCATATACAGTTTGGATATTTGTATTGCCCACTCACACTTCTGCTCCTCACTCTCGCTCTCACGCTCATGTTCTCTTTCTCACACTGACACATATTCTCATATATATATGCTTATACACACTCAAACACGATACACACACACTATGACATATATGAAACAAATAGTAGTTGACTATTTTAGGATGGGTGTGGAAGACGCATTTTGAAGAGCCATTTTAAGGGAAAATTGTAGTGAGTATATGCATCTTTTGCAGCTGTATTTAGGTTGACTTGACAATTGTTTACAACTTGCTTATCTGTTTGAGTTGTAATTCTGCCTCGGAATGCCTTACGAAGCATACACAGACGCGCACACACACGCTCACGCACACGCACACGCACACGCACACGCACACGCACACGCACACGCACACGCACACGCACACGCACACACAACACACACCCACACACACACATTATACACACACGGAGAAACAGAGACAGAGACGAAAAGATGTGTGTGTGTATGTATATGTATATGTATATGTATATGTATATGTATATGTATATGTATATGTATATATATATATATATATATATATATATATATATATATATATATATATATATATATATATATGTATATGTATATATATATATATACATATATATATATATATATATATATATATATATATATATATATATATATATATGTATATATATATATTTATATATATATATATATATATATATATATATATATATATATATATATATATATATATATATATATATATATATATATATATTATAGATAGATCGACCGGCGGTTGGCAGGCAGACATATCCAGGTGAGCAAGTGACAGGACGAATGCATAATTAGGAACAACTCTTCTCCAAGGACAAGTAACATGTGTATTGCACTAGTACCTGTGTGTGGAGGAAGAAGTTGCCATACCAAATACTTATCGTTGTCTTTTTACTTTCTTGTTTCGATTTATTTCGACGTTAATTTTGTTATTTTCCTCAGAGTATGTTAAGAAATTCTCGTATTGATATTGTTGATTTGCATTATTTGATAACTTATGCGATGCTCCAACCCGAACCCTGAGTTAGCAGACGAGTTGCAAAAGGCAAAATACAGAAAGAACGAAATTCACTAAAGTTCATCGTTGAATAAATCATCCATCTGTTGATAGACCCGTTTTTTGTATGGTGGGCTTTTCTCTGCTAGATAAATTGTGTTTTGACCTTTTGAGGGTGTGGAGACAGGTCAGGTCACCAGAGGCACGGGAGAGCGCAGGTGCGTCCCCGTGACCTCGGGCTATCACACCTGCTAAGCGTGGTCACGTCGACGCTCCGTGCGTGGAATAGACGCGGGCTACTCTTCAACGGGTTTCTTAAAGACTCTTGGGTGATGCATTAGAACGCGGATGAACACCGTCGAGAATAACGTTCAAGAAGAACACCGCCGTAAATAATGTTGAAGAACATCGGGGATTCGTCGGGTCGTTCATGCGAAGGCGTGTCCCTCGAAAGGAATTTTATTTTATTCTATTTTTTTTTCTCAGCCGCCCTTCTTTATTCTTTCTTTTTTATTGTTAGTTCTCCGTCGACGTTGTTCGTTTAACGCGGCGTTTGTCCTCGATGCACTGCGCACCGCATAAAACAGGCCAGAACGAGCGTGGTGTTGCAGTAACAACTTCAGCAACAAGCCACCTACTTCGGGAGGTGTGGCCTTAACAAGCCCACGACAGATGCAAGATGAACGCACTCTCCATCTTTCATAATTGCTTGATGGACGCGCACTTTCATGGGGCCTTCTTGCTGTCGGCGAGTGGGGCGTCGTTGCGCCACGCTGCCTGGGTGTGTTCCTGGGCGCTCGGTGCTTTCCCATTGTTTGTTATAGGACTTCGCTTCTTCTCCTCCTCCTTCTCCTCCTCCTCCTCCTCCTCCTCCTCTTCCTCCTCCTCCTCCTCCTCCTCCTTCTCCTCCTTATCCTCTTCCTCCTCCTCCTTCTTATCCTCTTCCTCCTCCTCCTCCTCCTCCTCCTCCTCCTCCTCCTCC
>BOPN01000412.1:135000-152500 GCA_017312705.2 Penaeus japonicus | reverse complement strand
TGGCGTTTTGTTTACTATATAGCGGAAATGTTTAGTACATAAACCTAGAAGGATTTTTAATGGGAAAGTTGGGTAGGTAGATAAGTATCTATTTTATGATGTTCAGTTTACTATATTGCGGACCTCTTGTGGCAGGGGATGAGTCGGTGGTTGATATGTATTTTTTTTTTTTTTTAATAGAAAGGTTTGATATATAGTTTACCTAGTTAGACACAGATGCGTTTTAAAGGAAAGTGGCGCCGGTAGAATGATGAACATAATTGGATTTTTTTTATAGGAAGATTTGGTTTATAAGTAGATAAATAAACATATATAAACATTTCTTGATGATTAATGTGTTTTTTTCTTCATTTGAGCATTGATCAATTGCGTCGCATAAACCACACCTAATACTATTTATTTTGTGTATCTCAAATAAACTCTTATTTTACAAGCGTCTTTATTGTGATGACCCGAGCGACTTACTAATTCTCCTTTTTTTTCTTCTCTTCCAGGTGCGTAGGTCAAAGGTCAAGGGTCAAGGTAGCTGCCGGTCTGTGATTCGTCAGGTAGGCTTTGAGACGTACAAGGTTGGGCTTGACTTGACGGATTGACTGCATTGGTTGACAGGCGTTGGGGGGGGGAGGGGGGAGAGGCGGTTAGGGGTTTGAGGGAGCGGTTGCAGTTCGTATTTTCATTTTATCTATACTTCTTACTTCTCCTACCCTATCCCTTTCCCCTTCCCTTTCCACCTTTCTCCTTCCCTCTTCCCCTTCCCCCTTTCCCCTTCCATTTCCCCTTTGCCCTTCCCCCTTCCCTCTTCCCTCTTCCCTCTTCCACCTTTCCCCCTTTCCCCCTTTCCCCCTTTCCCCCTTCCCTCTTCCCTCTTCCTCCTTCCCCCTTTCCCCTTCCCCCTTCCCCCTTCCCCCTTCCCTTCCCTCTTCCCTTCCCCCTTTCCCTCTTCTCCCTTCCCCCTTCCCCCCTTCCCCCTTCCCTTTTTTCCTGAAGCTGTTGCAGTGTTCGTGGTTCTTGGGTCTTATAACCTTGTCACCTTCTCACAGTAGGGGTTCGCTTGAAGATTGAGAGAGAACGAGAGAGTTTGGGGCTTGGATTTTTTTCTAGCTTTCGGTTTTTCGTGTTTTTTTTCTTTTAGCATTCTTATTTTCATTCTCATTCTTCCTGTCACTATTGTTATGATAGTAATAATGATGATAATAATAATGATATGATAATGATAATGATAATCATGATAATGATTATTATTATTATCATCATTGTCATTCTTATTGTTATTATTATTGTTATCATCATCATCATCATCATACATCACTATCACCATCATCATCATACATCATACAACAGTATCACCATCATCACCGCCACCACTATCATCATCATCATCATACATCACTATCACTATCACCATCATCACCACCATCACCATCATCACCACCATCATCACCACCACCACCACCAACAACAACGACTGACACTTACATCCGGCCGCTCTGTGACTCCTGACACCCGACCGCTATTACGGAGGAAACAGCCGAAACAATTTCAGTGATTTATGATCGATATAAACGATAAACCTAAAGAAAAAAAAGAGAAATGTTAGAGACACAAAGAAAAGAACGTAATCTTCGGCGGAGATATTGATATTATCTTTTCGAAATGTGCCTTATCTTGCAAAAAGCGAAATCAAAAGTCAAAACTCGAGGTCAGAAGAAGCACTCGACGTGTCCAATCTGCGTCGGTGATTGCAGTGTACTCGACAAGTGCGTTTATTTTGGTCAGATTTTGTAAAATTTATTTCTGTTTTTATTTGTGTTCGTAAAAGTAAGATATCGTACAGTCATTCTGTCGAGAGTAGAATATCGTGGAATGAGTTTGTCGGAAGTAGAATATCGTAGAAAGAGTAAAATAGAATATCGTAGAATGAGTAAAATAGAATATCGTAGAATGAGTCTGTCGCAAGTTATTCGTCGTTCAACAATTCTCATGATCCTTATGGAAGGATTGCATCCCCCACCCCCCCTACCTCTCCCCCCCCAATAAAAAGGATAATCTTCATCTCGAATAGTAAAGAAAAATAGAACAATAATCCTAAATTTAATATCATAGAAGTGAAGATCATCCGACACTTTTTCAATCAACTCAAGGTCCCCGTTCCCGCTACCGCTACCACGTTGAGGGAAGGTTTCCGCCGCTTCCGTATGTGTGGTTGTCGTGGCTTCCCCCGAGGGACCGAGGAGAGACTGTGAAGGGGGGGGGGGGGGGGGGGGGGGAGGGGGAGAATTTGTCTGCAGTGGCAAGGTTTGCAAGGGCGTGTCAAAACGGCTTGGTCTGGTGTGATTTATGACGTGTGGATATGTGTGTCTCAGTTTGTTCATTTATCTGTATCTGTTCGTCTGTCTGTATATCTGTCTGTCTGTCTGGGTGTATGTGGTTGAGAGAGAGAGAAGAGAGGGAGAAGAGAGAGGGAGAAGAGAGAGGGAGAAGAGAGAGGGAGAAGACAGAGGGAGAAGAGAGAGAGAGAAGAGAGAGAGAGAAGAGAGAGAGAAGAGAGAGAGAGAAGAGAGAGAGAGAAGAGAGAGAGAGAAGAGAGAGAGAGAAGAGAGAGAAGAGAGAGAGAGAGAGAGAGAGAGGATTTAGAGAGAGAGAGAGAGAGAAAGAGAAAGAGAGAGAGAGAAAGAGAAAGAGAGAGATTGATAAAAAAGTAGAACGAGTATGAACATAAATATGAACAAGAGAGAGTGCCGATGTGGATATATATTTTTACGGCATGTCTGCATACGTAATGAAAGACCACATGTATACTTCCGAGAGAGAGTGTTCGTGTGTATTCATGTGCGTGAGAGAGAGAGAGAGAGCGTGCGTTTCTGTGTGCCAGATACGAGAGAAATATGCATTAATTATTGCATTGATATGATGATGATATGTCGGTACCCCTGATTGTGCAAGGAGCGTTGATGAAAATTGCAACTTCCTTATGTTTATATGTGGGTGTGTTTTTTTAAAGAATTGGGTTAAGTTTGCAATTGCTTAGTTTCTTAAAAATGACTGATATTAATCATTAAACCTTGAATTTAATGACTGCTGTTGTCGGTTTTGACTTGATATGATTTCAGATATATATATTTTATTTATTTTGATCGACTGTTCTTTTTGCTTCGGTCGGAGATAGGAAACGCTGTCGAAAGATTTTCTTTTTTTTCGAGATGAGATAAATCCTGTGTTATTACGAGCGCATTCCTCCTAGAAACCGTAAAATTACCCATTCGCTTACGAGCCGCTTTGGACCGAATCCGTCACGAGCTGTCGAGAGAGAGTCATCGTAACATTCGACTTTTTGTTACCGGTACTTTCCACGTTTTCACTCGACGCTAGAAGTGTGGCTGGCTAAACTCTACGGACGAAGCACGCGCGGTTTGAGTGTCTCCGCGCCGCGTAGTTCCGAGTCAAAAGGTCTTCGCTTTAAGAGCTTTTCATTTCTTCTTGATGATGGCATGTTTTTTTTGTTTTGTTTAGAAAGCCATTGCTGAGAGGCATTTTTAGAAGTTCATGGAAACACTTACAGCCTCCTCTTTGACTTTTTTTGTAAATAGTTTTTGAGCGCTTTCACTAACCTCTAGGATGTCTAAAACTTAGAAGAACTCGTCAGAAACTCAAGATTCCGAACCTTTTGAGCTAAGATGTTACAAGAACTTGCCGGTACTCAAACGCAACCCTTTTAGAATACGTGTCAAGAATACTCCTCAAAGAAAGTCATTATGATGCTGAAACAGCACTTTTTAAGAATTCGTTTTTTTTTTCTTTAATTTTCTCGCTGAGATTTGCACTTGCACAGTCATATAGGATCTGGCACTTACACGCTTACGCAAGATTGTGTTAAAAAGAGCATCATTATACTTGAGACGCTTTTCCTTTGATGGTCTCTCACTACAAGGTCCAGATGCCACTTAAACAACATACTAATATATTTAAAGATACAATTAGGTTTAAGTAATGTGTAAACTATGTATACTTATATAAACAATATACAAGCTCTCACTAGATTTCCTTCCACAATCAGGGTGTTTGATCAAAAAAGAAATTTTCCTGTGGAATTATGTTCAAGTGGTCAAACATTAGTCAAGGTCATTTGTATTTGATTGATAACTTTACATTTCGTGTACTTCTAAATCTTTCTCTTTCTCTCTCTCTCTCTCTCTCTCTCTCTCTCTCTCTCTCTCTCTCTCTCTCTCTCTCTCTCTCTCTCTCTCTCTCTCTCTCTCTCTCTCTCTCTCTCTCTCTCTCTCCCTCTCTATCTTTCTCTCTCTCTCTTCCCATCTATTCCCCTCTTCCCATTTCTTTCAGTCTTCTCAACGTCCAACGTCCTCCTTGTCATATCCCCTTCCTCCTCCTACCATCCTCCCTCCCCTTCCACCCCCCCCCCTCTCCTTCTTCAAGATCACATACCCAAAAGAAGAAAAAAAAAAGAGACGGAGAACTGGGAGAGAAACATGACAAGCGAGGAAAGCATCCCCCACCCTTGACTGGAATGAGGTCAGGCAAGCAGGCAGGCAACCACGTGACCCTGCGTGACCCTACCGTTGCAAGGTCGAGGGCCAAGGTCAAGGGAACTTAACCTGGACGAGTTGGAAGAGGTTATCATGATAATGGCGTTGTTTAAATGCATGTTAATGTTGCACGGCGAGGAAAAAAGCGAGATGAGGGGATGATGGGAGTAATTGTGGTGGAATAGAGGATGGTGGTGATGGTGATGGTTGTGGTGACGATGTAATGTGATGATGATGATGGTGTGATGATGTGATGATTTAGGGAAATGATGTGAAGAATGGGGATAATGGCAGAACACATCAGAAATAGAAAATAAAGTTCTTGAAATAGAAAGTACGGGGGGAGAATAACGAAAGATGAATTAGAGAAACGATAGAAAAACATAAAGGAGAATAGATTTGTTAATGAATGAAATGAAATTGGGAAGAGAGAAAAGAGAAAAAAATAGAAAAAACAGAAAGTGAGGATGAACAGTATAATGATATTTAAGGGAAGACGTTAAGGCAAAATAAGAGGAAACGAAGAAGGGAAGACAAATGTAAGAAAGATATGAATGATAACGAAGTCACTTCACAAAGCAAGATGTGCAGTTGACGCGTTAGTGACGTCATATCTTCATCAGAATTATATAAATCTAATATGAAGATATTACATTGAAACACATCAATGGCATCCCTTGCTTTGTGAAGTTATTCCTTTTTAATATCTCTCGGCTTCGCGGAGGAGAATATGGGGAAAGATAGACGAGAGAGAAGAGTAAAGCAGCAGCGTTACTTTAATTGTTACTCTGATTATATTCACGACTTCATTACTTGTGATTGTTGTCATTTTCCTTATCCCTCTGTTTATCACGATTACTACCACCCTCGACAACAACGGTTGTAGTTAAGGGCAGGAACTCCTCTCCCGTCACCGTTGACAACAACAACAACAACAAAAGCAGCGGTAATACAAGCGACGATGACATCAACAACAACAACAACAACTAAAGTTAACAACAATACCGAGACGAACCTGCACCTCATCGCCCTTAATCACGTTATGATGACTGCCTGCCCCCCTCCCCCTCCCCCTCCCCTTCTCCCCTTCCCCTACCTCTTACCTCCCAACTCCCCCATTCTCCCTTCGTCTTGGTCTCACCCCACCCCCCACCTAGCCCCCCTTGGTCTTGGTCTCACCCCACCCTTAGCCCCCCTTTGTCTTGGTCTCACCCCCCCTAGCCCCCCCCCCCTTCGTCTTGGTCCCCCACCCCCTAAGTCTCACCCCTACCCCCCTCCCGCCCCTTCTTCGCACTTGCGTAACGCCAGCGATTCATTCCTTCGTATCAAGTGCTGGGTCATGCATCGCGCCCTGCATGACTGGCGCGACCACCGGAGCCTCATTAGCGGATTAGGAAAGGCGGGTTCCGTGATTGGCCAGTCTTCATGGCGAGTGTCATGGGATTCACGCTCATGGCGAAGGTCACGGGAATTGTGCGGCTCACGGGCGGGCCGGAGAGGAGGTGGGATAGGAGGGAGGGAGGGAGGGAAGAATGGAGGGAAGGAGGGACACAGGGAGAGAGGGAAGGAGGGACAGAGGAAGGGAGGGAGAGAGAGAGAGGAGATGGAGAGAGGAAAAAAGGGAGAGAAGGAGGGAGAGGGGAAGAAAGAAAGAAAGAGGAGGGAAGGAGAAAGAGAGGAATAGGAGGTCGGAGGATTCGTGATTGCAGGTATGATAATAAGTAACAAATAATCAAGTAAATAGATAATTGGAATGGCATTGCGCGATTGAAATGGGATACATTCAATCCGCGACTCCGACCTTGTTACGCATTCGAGTCGAGTCTGCAGGAAGATCCCATCATTAGCATCGTTATCTCATCGTCTCTGCTGTTATTGTTCAGCTCCAAGGTTCCTTATCCGCGTCTCCCCACTGGTGTGAACGCAGAACGCAACAGACTAATGGGAAGGAACGCAAGCACACCGCGTTCCTTCTCCTCGCTTGTCCAGCCCCGACTAAGGAGGGCCACGTTGGGACGGCCCTCTAATTGCGAACTCTGTGTGTGTCGTCGAGTTTGTTTCATTAGCATTCGTGTGCGCTCGCCTCAGAGGGGATTTAAAAGGAAGCAATGGGATAAATGGCTGGTACTTGCGCTTCCCCCAAAATGGGCGCCTCCGAGGCTTTGGCGGAGGACGAGTTTGTTTCCGACCGCAGTCAGAAGGAGACTCGGCATGCGATCTTGGCTGGAGGAGGGGAGGTGAGGGGAGGAGAGTGGGGAAGGGATGAGGGAGGTGAGGGGGAAAGGGATGAGGGGAGGGTTAGGGAGGGGAAGAGGGTTAGGGAGGAGAAGGGGGAGGTGAGGGGTGAAGGGATGAGGGGAGGGGAAGAGAGAGGTGAGGAGGTAAGGGATGAGGGGAAGGTTAAGGAGGAGAAGAGGGAGGTGAGGGGTGAAGGGATGAGGGGAGGGAAAGGAGGGCGAGGGGGGAGGAGAGGGGAGAGGAAGGGAGGGCGAGGGGGGAGGTGAGGGTTAGGGAGGGGAAGGGGGAAGGGGGAAAGGGGATGGGGAGGGCTAGGAGAGGGGTGGCGAGAAAACTGTTATCATTCTTGCCTAATCCTGTGCCTTTGCGTGTTCCGGTCTCTCGCGGGATTTTCGCTCGTCTGGAAAGTGTCCGTAAGGGTGAAGCGTGGCGGGTTCTGGTCTGGGTAGAGATTCAGGCTCGTGGAAACGGGTATTGTTGTCTGGGCAGTTTGCGCAGGCACTAGCATTGAAGGGAGAGAGAGAGAGAGAGAGAGAGAGAGAGAGAGAGAGAGAGAGAGAGAGAGAGAGAGAAGGGGGGGGGGGGAGACAAGACAAGACAAGAGTGATAGCTGAAATAGATGAAATCCGTAAAGATAGATAAAACAGGTAGATAAATACAAATACTTTCAGTATCACAAGTGTTATCTTTATCCTTATATCATTATCATTACTGTTATGTTATTATCATTATTAATCTATCATCATTGTTATTATATCATCATCATTATTAATCTATCACCATGGTTATTATATCATCATCATTATTATTAGTATCATTATCTTCACAACATACATTCACCAGTTCATTACTTCATCATTATTAAGGACAGAGTATATAACAGTAATTAAAGATGGATATTAAAAATGGCAAAAATTGATCATTACCGACAAAACAAACTCTGATAACTTCACTACACTGGGTTCCGTCGAGAGTCTCCAAGAAGCTCGAAGATGGTGGGGAAATACCGTAGACTCTTGGCAGGGAGAGGGAGAGTGGAGGTGAATTTTACCCGAGAAAGATGTAACTTGTTTCTGTCATTGTTGTTAATGTATGTTATTGGTTGCGTTGTTATTTTAACTGGGTGGTATATGTATATTTAAAAAAATGTATACTTATGATTAGATTGTATCTTATATGATATGTAATGCTTTTATTTGTGTGAGTTATATTCTCTTGTTTGTTATTCTACTCATCACTCACATATATTTGTAAATAACGTATGTTCGCTGCTCCACCTAAGAGGGAAAGAGAGAGGGAGATGGAGAGAAAGTTAAAGGGAAAGAGAAAGAGAAAAAGAGAGATAGGAAGAGAGAGAGAGAGAGAGAGATGCCGATAGAGAAAGAGAAAGAGAAAGAGAAGAAGGACGGGTAATGGTACATATGTCGAATACATAGAACATAGAAACGAAAAGAAGAAGAAGAAGAAGAAGAAGAAGAGGAAGAGGAACCAAGGGGCAGGAGCGAGGATGAGACACGCCGCTGTCGGGATGGCGAACAGCTGCGAGGGCATAGGGAAAAAAGGGGCAAAGGGAGGAATTAACCGTTTCACTCCATTTGGCCTTGTTATCGGGCATGTCGGCGGAGGGAGATTGATGAGGGGAATGTGGAGATAGAGAGGAGGAAAAGGAGGGAAATGGAATAGAAGAAATAAGGAGAGACGGTGATAGAGACAGAGATAGAGAGGAGGGTCTCTATCTCTCTCTCTCCTCCGGTGCAGAGAGGAAGAGAGAGAGAGAGAGAGAGAGAGAGAGAGAGAGAGAGAGAGAGAGAGAGAGAGAGAGAGAGAGAGAGAGAGAGAGAGAGAGAGAGAGAGAGAGGAGGGGGGTGGGAGGGAGAACACACATAAAAGCAAACATACTTAAACAAAGGCCAAGAAATAGGGAAGAGCAGCAGACAAAAGAACGAGAGAAAGAGTGAGAGAAAGGAGCAGCCTGAAGCAGGACGGCTAAGAAGAGAAGATTGACGTCTTTAAATGACGCGAGAGGAAGGGCTTCGAACGGGGGCGGGTGGGCGGAAGAGGAGGGGGAGAGGGGCGTAGCCAATGGGCGGCGAAGGTGTGAACTCGCCATAAGGTCACGTTGAACACGTCAAAAGTTCACGTTGAGCTCGCCATAAAGTCACGTTGAACAAAACTTCGTTGAACTTGCCATAAGGTCAATGCGTACGGTTGAGTATTCCACGCCTTCAGGAGGGTTCTCGTCTCCCGAAGGGCATTTGGCGATAGGGCGACTGTCCTTCACCTTCAGGAGGAGCCCCGGCGTTCCTCGCAAAGGGCTTATGGTGACAGGATAATAAGCAATGTTTTTGTTTATGCTGGGATGGCGGTGTCAGCTGTTCAAATTAATGTCTCCATTTCTCACGTGGCGGAGGAATGTGTTTTGTTTGTTTGCTTGTTTTGTTTGTTTTGTTTTGTTTTGCGCATACAACATTGTGTGCGTATGTGTGCTTGTTTGTTTTTATACAGGGATGTTCACGTGCGAGTTTACTCACTCTCTCTCTTCGTTTAGACTCATGAGATGATAGATGAATAGATAGGTAGATAGCTACGTAGATAGACATATAGATAGATAGGACGGTAGATAGATAGATAAATTGATACGTAGACAGGAAGGTAGATAGAAAGATAGACAAATAGATAGATAGACAGACAGATGATTAGAAACAAACAGATAGATAGTGCAACCCCTCCCTCTCCCTCCCATCCCCCCATCCTCCCCCCCCCCCCCCCCCCCTCCCCCCCCCCCCCCCCCCCCCCCCTCCCCCCCTCCCCCCCTCCCCTTCTTACCCGCCGTCGCACAACACCGGGACGATTTTGCCCTTGCGCTGAGCACTCCGGATCTCTGCTGTGACAAATAAGTCGTAATGAGCCTTAAAGGAGCCCAAGTGGTGGTCCCATTGCATGTACGACCTGGGAGCGGATACTACGCCTTCTTTTGCGGGTACTGGTGGGGGTGGGGGGGGTGGATAGAGGGGTTGGTGTTGTTTTGTAGGGTGGAGGGGAAGGGGAAGAAGAAGAAGAAGAAGAAGAAGAAGAAGAAGAAGAAGAAGAAGAAGAAGAAGAAGAAGAAGAAGAAGAAGAAGAAGAAGAAGAAGAAGAAGAAGAAGAAGAAGAAGAAGAAGAAGAAGAAGAAGAAGAAGAAGAAGAAGAAGAAGAAGAAGAAGAAGAAGAAGAAGAAGAAGAAGAAGAAGAAGAAGAAGAAGAAGAAGAAGAAGAAGAAGAAGAAGAAGAAGAAGAAGAAGAAGAAGAAGAAGAAGAAGAAGAAGAAGAAGAAGAAGAAGAAGAAGAAGAAGAAGAAGAAGAAGAAGAAGAAGGGGGTGGGGGAACATGAGGAGAATTGATACTTGAGATTGATGAAAGGGAGGGCAAGCGTTTCAATCGCTGGCCGTGTGTATTTGGGTCGATTGATTGCAAGTTGCAAGATAGAAGTGTGGGGGAGAGGGAGAAGGAGGAGATGGTTGGCAATTTGAGACGAAGGGGAGAGGGGAATGATGAAAGGGAAGAAAGAAAAGGGAAAATAGGTTAGCGAAAGAGAGATTCGGAGAAGGAAAAGATGAGGTTAAGAGAAGGAAAATATACTTTCAAGAATAGGATAAGTTTATGAATGCAATATAGATAAGAATAGATATAATAATTTAAAAAAAGGGGCGAAGGAGAATATAATGATAACTTGATAGATTAAGGAAAGGGGAAATAGATACTCACGAAATAGTGCAAATAAAAAAACGTAAATAGATAGACGAATGATTGGGAAATGAATAGATGAATAGATAAACGAAAAAAAAGATAGATTAGTAAATACATAGTTGAGTGAATTGGGAAATAAGCTAAGAAAGAATGGAATATAATAAATTGACAGATAATAGAAAACAGAGAGGGAGGGGGGGAGAAAGAGAGAGAAAGAGATAGAGAAGGAATAAGAAGGAATAAGCGTGAGAGAGACGGCGCGGCGGGAAGGAGATCCACGTAATGCAAAGGTTACTTGAGACTTGCAATAGTCCACTTCCAGGCGGAGGAACTGCCGCTGATGGGAAGATAAGTGAACACTTCCTTCAAGCACGACAGGGGTCACCCCCTCCCCCTCCCCTCCTCCTTCCTTTTCTTTCACCTCTCCTCCTCCTCTTCTTCTTCCTCCTGCTCATTCTTCTTCTCCTCCTCCTCCTCCTCCTCCTCTTAATCATACTCATTCTCATTCTCATTCTCATTCTCTTCCTTCTTCTTCTTTTTTATCTTCTTCTTTTTCATCATCTTCTTCTTCTTCTCTATCCTCCTCCCCCTTCTCCTCCTCCTCCTCCTCCTCCTCCTCCTCCTCCTCCTCCTCCTCCCTCCCTCCCTCCCTCCCTCCCCCCTCCTCTCCCTCTCCCCTGCCCCCTCCCCTATCTCTCCCTCTCCCTCCCCTATCTCTACCTCTCCCTCCCCCTCTTCCTCCCTCCTTCTCACCCCCATCCCCACGTATGAAAAGGGGAGATAAGAGAGAGAGAGGGAGAGGAGGGGACGCCTACGGAGCCTCATCATAGTACTGTTGCGATAGACGAGTTATCATGTGGTTTCGGGTTCGATTGAGAAGTCTCTCCTTTTTAATGGTTTTAGAGATAAGAGGAATTACAGGGGAAGGGAGGGGGGTAGGGTGGAGTGGAGGTGGGGTATAGGAAAGGGGAAGAGGGAAGGGGTGGAGGAAAGGGGTATAGGAAATGGGAAGAGGGAAGGGGTGGAGGAAAGGGGAGAAGGATGGGACTGAGTAGAGGAAAAGGGAAAAGGGAAGTGGAAGATGGGGGAAGCGGTGACAGGTAAGAGGGAGGAAGGGGAAAGGTAAAGGAAAAGGGGGGAGAAGGGAAGAGGGACTGGGATAAGGAGGGGGCTGATAATGGAAAGGGGAAGAGAGAAGGGGAGAATGAGGGGACGGATAATGAAAAGGGGAAGAGATAAGAGGAGGAGTGTGAAAGATAAAAGAAAGTGCGAGAGAGAAGGAGAGGAGGAGTGCGAAAGGTAATGAAAAGGATAAGAGAGAAGGGTAGGAGGAGGAGGGGAAGAGTAAAGAAAAGAAGAAGAGAGAAGTAGACGTGGAGAAGGTTAGAGGGGAGAGGATAGGCGGAGAGGGGGGAGGAGTGGGGTTGTGGGGAATGCAAAGGGTCAAGGGTAAGGGATGTTAAATACGAGTGACTGAAATCAATATGCCAAGACACGGATCGCCGACTCGCCGTGCCAACCAGCGATGGACCCAAGGGGAGGGGAGGGGAAGGAGAAGAGGAGAGAAGAGAAGGAGGGGAGGGGAAGGAAAAGAGGAGAGAAGAGAAAGAGGGGAGGGGAAGGCGAAGGCGAAGGCGAAGGGGGAGGAGAAGGGGAAGAGGAAGGAAAGGGGGAGGGGGAGAGGTAGGGAGAGGGAGAGGGGAAGAAAGGGAGAGGGAAGAGGAGGGAAGGGGAGGGGTTAGGTAAAGGGAGGGAGAATTGGAGAAGGGGGGGATTGGGTGGAGTGGGGAAAGTAAAGTAAAGTAAAGTAAAGTAAAGTAAAGTATGGGAGGGTAGGGGAAGGAAAGGGAAGGCACAGGAAGAGAGGGTAGGAGAGAAGGGGAGACAAGAGGAATGGGGAGTAGTGGAGGGAGGGCTAGGGGTAGGGGGAGTAGAGTCCCGTGGAGTACCGTAGATGAAGGGAGAGGCAGGGAAGCAGAAGACAAGCCTCGTAGTATTTAAAGGGGCGTTGCAGGGGCACCAGACTAAGGGGTTCTTTGCAGGAGCTTTGCAGGGGGTTGCAGGGGAGCTACGAATGGGTATGCTTGGTTAATGACAAAATAAATATTTTTAATTGTGGGATGCGATTACTGCTAGTGATGGCGATAATGATGATAATCAGAGAAAGGGTTATGATAGAAGAACTGGTAATGATTATGATAGTAAGAGGAATGATGATAATGGTAAGACGAGTAATGAAAATGATGATGTTGATAATAATAATGATAGTAACGATAAGACGAGTAATGAAAAGGAGGATATTGATAATGATAATGATAGCAATGGAAATAACAATAATGAAAATGATGATAATGGCAATATTAATAATGGTAATAGTGATAATGATAGTAATAAAAATAATAACAATGGTAACAATAATCGCAATAATATATATGCATAAAATAACAACAGCGTTAATCATAAAGTAGGGCCCACCCATTAGAAAAGAATAAACGCCCATTAGAAATCTGGGCGTGTGGCACTGTGCCTCCTCGCACCTGAGGGCTTGGCCAATCATGACGCCCATCAGCCGCATGATTGGTCCTGATCGCTTGCAACTCCTCGTGACAGCCGCGTCCGGTCATGGGCATGGGCGTGGGCGTAGGCGTGGTGTGAGAAGTGTGTGTGTTGGTGGGAGGATGAATGGATGATTGCGTGAGTGAGTGGGTGGGTGGTTGGTTGATTAGGTGGTTGGGTGGATGGGTGGGTGGTAGGGTGAGAGAGTGAGAGTGAGAGTGAGAGTGAGAGTGAGAGTGAGAGGGAGAGGGAGAGAGAGAGAGAGAGAGAGAGAGAGAGAGAGAGAGAGAGAGAGTGTGAGTGTGAGTGTGAGTGTGAGTGTGAGTGTGAGTGTGAGTGTGAGTGTGAGTGTGAGTGTGAGTGTGAGTGTGAGTGTGAGTGTGAGAGTGAGAGTGAGAGTGAGAGTGAGAGTGAGAGAGAGAGAGAGAGAGAGAGAGAGAGAGAGAGTGACAGTGACAGTGACAGTGACAGTGACAGTGACAGTGACAGTGACAGTGACAGTGACAGTGACAGTGACAGTGACAGTGACAGAGACAGAGACAGAGACAGAGACAGAGACAGAGACAGAGACAGAGACAGAGTGAGAGTGAGAAAGAGAGACAGACAGGCAGGCAGGCAGACACAGACAGACAGACAGACAGAAAGAGAGGATGAATGAATTGAAGGAGTGCAAGCGCGCGGGCGTCGATGTGGGCTGAGCCGATGGTATAGTAGTTTCATCTCGTCAGCCCCTTGACACAAGGCACCGATGTAGCGTAGAGAATACTCCGCTACTCCGAAGCCGTGCTTGCGCGCGCGCTGGCGTGCGTCCGTGCTTTTGGACCAACTCGCTCCTACAAACGGGTGGTTCGTTGCATTAGAGTTGTTATTGGCCTAATTGGAGGAGAACGAGAACAACAAGAACATAATCCTTGCGTGAGTATTCACTGTTCGTTGCGCTGGCCGATTTTGACGTTTCATTCTCTCTGTCTCTCATTGTTTATTGATTTCTCTTGATTTGTACTCGTTGATGTCACGCTGCCCACATGCACCTCTTTGGGGCCACGCTGGGACACAGTGGACTCCTGTTGGGCCTTAGTTCCTGTTTACGGCATGTTAGGGGCATGTCGTCTCGTGTCTGCTGGGTACCTATTGCTTGTAGTGTGCTGACGTGGAACTCTCAGAGGGGGTGGAAAGAGGGGTAGGGGGTGGAGGGGGAGAGGGAGAGGTGGAGAAAGAGGTGGTGGAGAAGGAGAGCGAGAGCGAGAGGGAGGGTGAGGAAGAGAGGGAAAGAGAGATAGAGAGAGGGGGGAGGAAGACGTGAGGAGGACTCCTTTAGTTGATTAAAGAGATGTTGGTTGCTCGGTGCCGATGCCGAAAATGTGTACTCGAAAAGCGGCGGTCGTGTATAGTTCGATATTTACGAACGATAACAAGAGAAGTCTCTAGTGAAACGTACTCAATCTGTCTTTTTGCTCCCGATAGATGTCGCCTCCCGTCCTCCCCTTTGAAGTGGATGTGTGGATGTGTACGGCACGCAGCCTGTTGCGTAAAGACTTCAGCATAGGTCTTCGTCATTAATACTAATGCGCGGAGGTACGCCAACACACGCATGACCTTGCGAGTGCATAAGTACCCGGCCGCCTCCCCCAGGGCCTGGCGTGGCTGTGATGTAACCCTGACCTCCACTCTGTCACCATCAGTCAAAGGAGGCAACGGCGGTGATGTATTTTCATACCAGGCTCAGGTGGTCAATTGTCCGATGTAACACTTCCTACGGGTGTGTCCAGGGTGGCAGGTGAAGGTGTCAGGTGTCAGAGGATCGTGCTGTGTGATCGCAAGGTGGCATCGGAAGTTAGATACTTGGATAAGACTGGCTATGTTTTGGTTATTATTAGCGAGACAAACATAAATGTTCAATCATGCTCGACAAGTCTCTCCTAACATGCCTCATACAAAGGGGAAACAGCATAGGTATTTACGTATCTATGTTTCTTTCAAATGATGCCATGTGTATATGTATGCCCGGGATATGCACACGTGGAGCCTTCCCTCGGGTAAAGGAGGCTCCACCCGCGAGGCAATGTTTCTGAGTGCGTCTTTATTTGATCCGTGTCACAACAACGAACTCGCTGGCGACAGCAGACAAGTTATTATCCTTCCTCGGCTCGTAATTTCTTCTTATTATCCGAGAAGCTCGTTCGTGTGACGAGCCAAACGTCATGTTGAAGCTTCGCCCCATCATAGTCATGCGGGCGAGGAGCGGCTTTTGCTTGTACTACCTCATTGGCCAAGAAGAAAGGAAGAAAAGAAAAGAGGCTATGTTGAAGGAGTGTTTCCCGAAGTTTGTTTCAATATGAATCGGGGAAAGTATGCAACATCCTGTGGGAATAGATGACCAGTGGAGGAGAGTAAAACCAATAAATGAGTAAATAGAGAGTAATAAGCAAATAGAAGATAAATAACGAAATATACAATGAAAACGAAATAAAAAGGTGAACACAATAGTAAATAAACAAATAGATATATAGGAAGGAAAGAAAGAAAAAGAAGAAAGTCGAAATGAGACCCACGAGATGGGACAGGAGGCGTCGCGTCGTCTGCATTGCTAAACCTTCCTTATTTGCGCGCGTCAGCCGACCATCGTTGTGCATGCGTTTTTATCAATTTACTCATCGAGGTGGATGTTCGTTTTTTCTTTCTTTCTTTCTTTCTTTCTTGTTTCTTTCTTTTTTTCTTTCTTTCTATCCCGCGGCGTTGTTTATGTGTCCGATGTCTCTCCTTTCCCGGGCTATGGCTGGAGTTTTTGTTTGTGGGTCGAGTTATTGTATCATTGTTCCTTCTTATTCTTATTCATTTTCTTTTGTTTTTTTTCGTCGTCTAATTCTCCTTCTTCTTCTGCTTCTTCATCTACTTCCTGTTATTCTTCCTCTTCCTCCCCATTCTACTTCTTCGTCTTCTCATTACTGTTTTGTTAATAATAATAATAAGAGAAGAGAAGAGAAGAGAAGAGAAGAGAAGAGAAGAGAAGACAAATGAGAGAATGAGAAAGATAGAAGCTATGGGTGGCCGTCAGTTGCAGGCGTTCCATAAGCATGTTCCTTAAGCATCTTCATCATAGGAAAGAGTGCGGTCCTATCAGGTGTGGGTCAGCAAGGCCTACATCCTTGACTGTTTATGTGGCAATGCGTTACCCACGAGTGACAGATTTAGGCCGAGGCGGATTTTACATTTTCTTTCCTGAGCATTTGGAGTGGACGCAGAGCCGAGGGCGTTTGTTTGTTTGTTTCCTTTCTTGGGGTTCTATTCCGAGGCACCTTTGAGCGCGACCTTCTTGGATGGTTTCCCTTCGAATGTTGTCACCGGTTGTTGCTTAACGGTCAGCCCGAAGGAAGGGTTTTGTTTATGTCACTTTTTTTTTCTTTTCTTTTTGCATCGCGGCAAAGCGCGGCGAGGTTTCGAACGCTGGCTGGGGAGACTTTGCATCTGCCGGGCAGGGAAGTGATCGGCCTCGGCCCCAGGGGGTGCGGCTGAGGCTGGCGCTCACGTGGTGCTCCGGGGGTGCCATCTGGTGCCCCGTGGACCAGCTGGCAGTGTAGTAGTGTAGTATTAAGCAGGTGTGAGGCAGGGCAAGTGCAGGGTGTGGTGGTGCCTGACAACAGCAGCGCGACAGGGCCATGTACCCGTGGTCGGCTGCCCTGTCAATTGGTGGTGGTGGGACACTTAACGTGGTGCCTGTGCCCGCCTCACTGCACGCTGCCCGTCCTCCGCGCCCTCGCCGCCCACCGCTGACACCGCCGCCTCCAGTGCACCCATGGGCGTCCAGGCGAGAGCAGTGTGGCACCAGACGCGACACGGAGAGGTCGAAGTCAGTGTGCCAGAGAGTGCCGTGGGAGTGCCCGCGTGTGGGTCGGAGAGAGCGCGCTGGTGATGAGGGCGTCCGAGCCAGTGGTGTCCCGCAGCGATGCCTCGAGGCCATCACCCGTCATCAAGCGCATGACATGACAAGTCACTGCTGCAAGAAACGTTGGGCGTGAGAACTTCCCAAGCAAAGCGCCGAGGTGCTTGTCGGCGGTCCTGCACGCTCTTGTTTTTTTCTGTCTCGAAGGGCCCGCTGCCTTTCCGCGCAGGAATCAGTCCGGTGCAGTCCTCCGTGCGGTCGCGGTGACGAAAGCGGACCATGTAAACACATCGTTTTCTCGTGCAGGTTCTGACCGATCAGCTGTTACTATAGTGACGCCACATGAGTGCTTTGTTGCCAACGAGGAGGAAGAAGAAAATGTTTTTCGGAGTCCATGCGGTGGCACCGTGAGGGCGGAACTGAGAGTGCCACTGTGCCACTTGAATTAACCTTCTCGGGGCCGTCCGTATCACGATAGCATCTTCACACGACCTCGTCAGATGCAGCCTCTCGCCGTGAAACGGAATAACAGCCACTTCCTATGATCTACGTGCCTACT
>BOPN01000412.1:122500-125000 GCA_017312705.2 Penaeus japonicus | reverse complement strand
TGTAATGGTGATGTTTTTTGATGGTGATTGTTGTTCCTGTGTTGTTGTTCTTCCGTTTCTTTGTTGTTTTGCTGGTGATAGTTGCTTTAAAATGGTTATGGTTTTATTGTTGTTTTTATTGAAATGGTTATGATTATTATCGGTTCCTGTTATGGGTTAATTGTTATTTCAATTGTGGTTATTATTAATATTATTTACTCTTTCTGTTCTTTCTGCTTCTTATTTTTCGTATTTCCTCTCCGTATATATCGTATTTCCTCGTATTTCTCGCATTTCCTCTCCGCACTTCTGGTATATTCTTTCCACGACTCACTCTCATACATCGCTGTATTTCTATTTTTTCACCGTATTTGTCGTACTTCCTCTGCGCATCTCCCATATTTCTTCCTCGAATCAGAATTCAAATTTAAATTCAAATTCAAAATCCTCCGTTCCGTTCGTTACAACGGTTAACCATTAAAAAAAAAGCCGTTACGAGCGCTTCATCTTTGAAGTCTAATCCCTCTTTTGTTTGATTGGTTGTTGGGAGTTGGTGCGTTACGGTGCATGGTTGTTAGGTGATGTATGGTTGGAGGGTTGGTTATTTTTTGTCTGTCTATTTTTCTCTTCTCTTTATCTTTCTCTTCTAACTTTGTGGGTTTTTTTTCTCTCTGTAGTCTCTGTATTTTCTTTCTCCTTTATTCTTTATTCTTCTCTCCTCTATATGTACATCCTCCTCTTCTCTCTTTTCCTTTTTTTTCTTTCTCTCCTTTCTCTTCTTTTTCTTTTCTCGTTCATTTCACTTTCTTCTTTTACGTCTTTCTTCCTTTCTTTCTCCCCCATTCCCCCCCCTCTCTCTCTCTCTTTTTCTCTCTCTCTCCCTCTCCCTCCCTCCCTCCCTCCCTCCCTTCATTTCTTTCTTTCTCCCCCCTGCCCCCCCTCTCTCTCTTTCTCTCTCTCCCTCTTTCTGGTCAGGTAAACAAACTGGCTTGAATTCCGAACGTTTTGATTTAGAAGTAGCAGAATAAAGAAACCGCCCTCCATTCAGAGCGATCTTTCAATATCCGTCTATTCCCCTGGCATATAGCGGAGTGCGTGAGTGTAAGTGAGCTCTCTGCTGCGTCGCCTAAAGCTCTTTCCAGTTTCCGCGCATATTTATCGGCGATATTCTTGTTACCTTCATTCGAAATGACGTCATCAACCGAAAGTATATATATATATTTTCTCATATTGTGATGATTTGTATGAATAAGCTCTCGGTTCGGTATAGAGTACAAAGACATTATCCTGGACACAAACAAACTCTCGAGCTTTAGATATGATGATTGGAGTTTGTTATATTGGTAAAAGAAAATGATGTAAAGTATCTAATACGTTGGAAAAACGTATTTGAATATATATGTGTATATATATATATGTGTGTATATATATATATGTATATATATATATGTTTCCCTCCCTCCCATCCCCCTCTTTCCCTCCCCTCCCTCCCTCCCATCCCCCCTCCCTCCCTCCCATCCCCCTTCTCTCCCCCTCCCTCCCATCCCCCCTCTTTCCCTCCCTCCCTCCCTCCCATCCCCCCTCTTTCCCTCTTTCCCTCCCTCCCTCTGCCTCCCTCCCATCCCCCCTCTTTCCCCCCTCCCTCTTTCCCTCCCTCCCATCCCCCCTCTTTCCCTCCCTCCCTCCTTCCCTTACTCATGGCCCATCCCTTTTACCTCCCTCTCCCAATTGGCCGCGACTCGAGCGCCCGCAAATCGCAGATCGAGTTCCGATACACGAGACGGCCAAGAAGATCCTGTCGTTGATGCTTGTTGCTTGATTCATTCATTTGCAATCGCCTTCGCCCTCTTGCCTTCGGTTAGGACGACTGTTGCTAGGTGTTGTCGTTGACCCATTGGATGGCTTTTCTTCTCTTCTTGTTTTGTATTTTCTTTTTTGACTCTTATATGATTCTATTCCCCCATTTATGAATTTGTCATTATTATTATTATTATTATTATTACTATTATTATTATTCATTTTTTATTTTTAGTTATTATTTATTTATTTATTTATTATTCTTATTTTTTTGGATGGGGAGGTTGTTTCAAGAATCTATCTTTCGTCGCAGTCCGTTTTGTGATTCAACTTATCGTGGATTTTGGGATAGTCATGCACCTCTTGTGTTGGTCAGTTGCGGAACGACTGCGGCTTCTCACCAATGTCAGCACAAACCACGCGACTTGTGCACGTGACGCTAGCAACATAAGGCCCTTCCCCCCTCTCCCCCTTGGGCCCATCTCCCCTCTTCCTTCTATTTTCCTCCTCACTCCCACCTTCCCTCCCTTTCTTCCCCTCTCCTCCCCTCCCTTTCCCTCTCCCTCTCCCTCTCCCTCTCCCTCTCCTCCCTTCCCCATCCCTCTCAATCCGTCCCTTCCCCTCTCCGCCCCTCCCTATCCCTCCCCTTCCTTTCCCTCCCCTCCCCTCCCCTCTCCGCCCCTCTCACCCCATCCCTCCCCTCCCTTCCCTTCTTTCCTTCCCC
>BOPN01000412.1:97500-115000 GCA_017312705.2 Penaeus japonicus | reverse complement strand
TCAAGGTCGCGTCCGAGGTCCCCGAAGTCCGTGTTCTGAGACGGGATCCTTTGCGTCCCTCTGCGCCGCCTCCCTCAAGGTCCTTCTCGGAGGAATCATTTCGGGCGCTGGACGATGACTCAGGGCATGTATTGTGCTAAGTTTCTGGAATTATCTTGTGCAATGCTCTGTGTTGTCAAGGGAGTGTGTGCCAACGGGGGCTGCCTGCGCGGGCCTACCTCCCCTCCTCCACACACGCACGCACGCGCACACGCACACGCACACGCACGCGCACACGCACACGCACACGCACATACACGCACACACTCACACTCACACTCACACACACACTCACACACACACACACACACACACACACACACACACACACACACACACACACACACACACACACACACACACACACACACACACACACACACACATTTAAGCCATGATTTAAGCCATGAGGCAATGTTGGTCAAGTCAGGCCGCTAACGTTTAAACAAGGCCAGATGGCATCCGCTGTGCACCTCGTGTGTGTGTGTGTGTGTGTATGTATGTGTGTGTGTGTGTGTGTGTGTGTGTGTGTGTGTGTGTGTGTGTGTGTGTGTGTGTGTGTGTGTGTAACAGAGAGAGAGAGTGAGTGAGTGAGTGAGTGAATGAGTGAGTGTGTCTGTGTATTTGCCTTTAAGCTTAGCATTTTTTTCTTGCCATTTCGCCATAGCTGGTCACCTGGTGTTCCCTCCATGTATTCTCCGGTAAAAGGAAAACAAAAAAAATCTATCTTCCCCGATTTTGATCAACCCTCTTTTCATCTGGCCTTCCTCTATTCCCCTTTCCCCCCCCCTCCCCCCCCCCCCTCTTTCGCCTTTCCCTCCTCCCCTTGGTGAAAATATCTCTTTAAGACAAAAGAGCCCGGGTATCTTAAAAGACGCTGAATTCTTAACAACCACGTCAACACATGAAGGAAGAAAATATCTTAATTTTTTTGAGTGGGGGGGAGGAGGGGCGGGAGGGGGAGGAGGGGGGAGGGGGGAGGGGGAGGGGGCTGAAGGTTGTTGCACGTAGAAGAACGCCATTATTCACTGTTAGAGGAATGAGGGGAATGAATTGTCATAAAATATGTTCATATTTGAGGTTCTTGTTGTGTATGTAGGAGAGGGAGAAGAGGAGGAGGGGAGGAGGAGAGAAGGGAAGGGGAGAAAGGAAGGAGAAGGGGAGAAAGGAAGGAGAAGGGGAGAAAGGAAGGAGAAGGGGAGAAAGGAAGGGAAGGGAAAGGAAGGAGAAGGGAAGGAGAAGGAGAAGGGAAGGGAAGGGAAGGGAAGGGAAGGGAAGGGAAGGGAAGGAAAGGAGGGGAGAGGAGGAGAGAGGAGGAGAGAAGGGAAGGAGGGGAGAGGAGGAGAGAAGGGAAGAGAAGAAAGAAGAGGAGAGGAAGGCTGGCAGAAAGGAGAGATGGATAGGGGAGAGGAAGAAGAGAAAAGAAGAGAAAGAACGGAGAGATAGAGAGAACAGTGAGAAAGAGAGAGAAAAACAGAGAGAGAGAGAGAGAGAGAGAGAGAGAGAGAGAGAGAGAGAGAGAGAGAGAGAGAGAGAGAGAGAGAGAGAGAGAGACAGAGAGATATGTAACCATCATTTTACTGATGATAGTTGTAGTGACAACCATACTGTTACTAATGGCTATAGTTACAGTGACAACCATCCTGCTACTGATGATGATAGTTATAGTGACAACCATACTGATATAAGTGAACAATTAATTAATTGTTTGCCTATCAATGCAGCATTCTCGAAACGCAAAAGCAAACTGAAACAAGGCAGAAACGCAACGGGAAACGTCTTAATAAGGTTGAATATAAAGGGAAATGAGTGTGCGGGCTGGGACGGGAGGAAGGGCAGATGTCCCGGAAGATATGGGCGGAATGCGACGCGGGGGTGGCGGAGAGGGGAGGGGAAGGGGCAAAGGGGGAGGGGGACTGGGACTGAAGGAGGGGAGTGGAAGGGAAGGGAAGGAAATGAGAAGGGAGGGGAGGGGAGGGGGACTGGAGGAGGGGAGTGGAAGGGAAGGGAAGGAAAGGAGAAGGGAGGGGAGGGGAGAGGGACTGGGGGATGTGAGGGGGGTAAAGGAGGAGGGAAGGGAAGGAGGAGGAGAAGGGAGGGGAGGGGAGGGGGGTAAAGGAGGAGGGAAGGGAAGGAGGAGGAGGAGAAGGGAGGGGAGTGGAGGGGGACTGGGGGAGGTGAGGGGGGGTAAAGGAGGGGAGGAGAGGGCAGGGGAAGGGAAGGGTAGGGGGACTGGGGTAGGTGAGGGGGGTAAAGAAGGAGGGAAAGGGTCGGCAGCGCGACTGCAGTGGGTGCCGTATGTTAATTTCGAACATGTAGAAGTTCGTACGCACGCACGCACGCACGCGCATTCAGAGACGTGCGGTGTGCATTTTGCAAGAAATGACTAGGTTGGAATAAATTGCAATGGAGGGACGGGGGGGGGGGAGAGGGTGTCCGCTTTTATTGTACCCTTTTATGAGACATCTAGGTACTTTGCATATCAAACTTATGTAAACATCCGGAGTTTACATTTAAGTTTGAGGTATAATCTATTTTTACTTCAGAGCCTCAGCACGGTACAAGACCACGGCACTTAAAGTAATCCTGTAAAATGTTGCATTGTCTAGCTTGTTTATTTTGCTTGTTAAAATGCCAATTTCCTTATTATGTGATTATGTCAAATAGTTAGATATAGACTTACACTATTTATTGCAAGTAGCTTTATGAGTACGACTTTTTATCCGTCTGCTAGTTATTTCATAAGCAGCATTGTGGTGGTTGAAGAAAAACGCAGTACTGTGTAATATCATGTTGCAACACTAATGGCTGCCCTCGCCCATTGCTATGCCCAGTTGCAACATAAGCTACGATGCGTTTTCAAACGGGGCACACCACATGACGAACATAGAGTAACACGGTCCGCCGCCATGTGTTGTCAACAACATATCCATCAACATAGGGCCTATCAGAGTGTCCCAGAGTGACAATTAAGGACCATTGTGACGCCTCGGCCACGTGTCAGAAAAAGTGCCACGTAAGTGACGGTAATTGGCAGGTAGGCGAGAAGTGCGGCGCGCGGTGGTGGCGACCGCGCTCGCCGCCCCTTTTGTAGGGCCGAAGATTGCGTAACCTTTTCGCCGGTCGCCTTCCCTTTACCTGGTTATCTTTCTTTTTTTTCATTCGCTATTTCTTCTGGTTTATCGGTGTTGTTATTGTTAGTGAGGTTGTTATTACGCTCTCTCTATATATATCTATCTCTATCTCTTTCTCTCTCTCACACACTCTCTCTCTCTCTCTCTCTCTCTCTCTCTCATTCTCTCTCTCCTTCTCTCTTTCTCTCTCTCCTTCTCTTTCTCCTTCTGTCGCTCTCCCTCTCTCTCTCGCTTTCTCCCTCTATCCCTCTCTCCCTCTCTCCATCTATCTCTCTCTCTCTCTCCTTCTTCCTCTTTCTCCTTCTGTCTCTCTCCCTCTCTCTCTCGCTCTCTCCCTCTATCTCCTCTCTCCATCTATCTCTCCCTCCCTCTCTCCCTCTCTCTCTCTCTCTCTCTCTCTCTCTCTCTCTCTCCTTCTTCCTCTTTCTCCTTCTGTCTCTCTCCCTCTCTCTCTCGCTCTCTCCCTCTATCCCTCTCTCTCTCTATCTCTCCCTCCCTCTCTCCATCTATCTCTCCCTCTCTCTCTCTCTCTCTCTCTCTCTCTCTCTCTCTCTCTCTCTCTCTCTCTCTCTCTCTCTCTCTCTCTCTCTCTCTCTCTCTCTCTCTCTCTCTCTCTCTCTCCATCTCTCTCTCTCTCTCTCTCTCCTTCTCCCTCTATCCAAATCTCCTTCTTTCTTTCTCTCTTTCCCCCTCCCCTCCCCTCCCCTCCCCCCCTTCCCCCTATCTGTCTCTCTCCCTTTCAAAACCAGACAGTCCTCCCCCTCCCCTCCCTCCCCCTCTCCCCCCTCCTCCCCCAACCCCTCGAAGAATCAAGAGTTCGCGCTTCCGAATATGACTAACGCATCCTCCCTTTTTGTTTTTCTTCCCTCTCCTCCTCCTCCGCCAGGAACGCTGGACACCAACGTGATCCACATCGTGCCCAAGAACAAGGCCAACGAAGAGGCGAAGAAGCGGCGGGCCCACCTCGTCACCCAAGCCATCGAGAAGAACATTAGACTGAAGGTGGGTTTTGTGGCTTGGACTTGGATTTGGGGGGGAAGGGGGGGAGGGGAGGATGTCTGGTTGACTCTCTCTCCCTCTCCTCCGATGTGTGAGTTTTTTTTTTTTTTTTTTTTTCCTGCTCTCTTAGGATCGTTGTTCTCTCCTCCTCTACCTACTCTTTTTTTTATCTCCTTCACTTCGTTGTGTAGTATGTCTTCTCCTTCGTGTGTTTATGTCGTGGTTCGCTCTTCTCCGTCTTTCCTTCTTTCTTTTCGTTATGTGGTTTGTCCTTTGTCCCTTAGTCCTTTCCTCTCCGCTTAGCACTTTTATTCCTCCTTCTCCATCTCCCTCCTATTCCCCCCTCCATCCCTTCACCATCCCCCCCTTTAAATTTCATTTCATCCTTCCCTCTCCATCTCCTACGTCCCCCTCTCCCTTCTCCATCCCTCCCTCTCCCTCCCATCTCCATCTCTCCCTCTCTCCCCATTCTCCATCCCTCCCTCTCTCCCCCTTCTCCATCCCTCCCTCTCTCCCCATTCTCCATCCCTCCCTCTCTCCCCCTTCTCCATACCTCCCTCTCTCCCCATTCTCCATCTCTCCCTCTCCATTTCCTTTCCTCCCTCCCTCTCTACCTCCTTCCCATCACCTCACCCATTTCCTCCCTCTGTTTTTTCCTGTTTAAAGGAAGGAAAGAAAGGGGGGGGTTATTTGGGCCTTAGATGTGGGATAAAGATGTGGAAGGAAGTGGAGGGAAGTGGAGATAAAGTGGGAAAAGAATCAGGCAAGGTTTTGTCTCTGTGGCATCGTGGTAAGAGGTTCTCTCCCGTATGTGTGTTTGTTTGTTTATTTGTGTATGTGTATCTGTGTGTGTTTTTGCATGTGTTTTATGTCTGTAGTTGTTGTTTTTGTGTACGTATGTTTTTTTTTGTATTGCTTTGTTGTTTGTTTTTATGTTGTAGAATTATTGTATGGTAAAGACTAGTTTGAGTATTCAGGTATATTTTATTCAGTGCGTTGGGTAATTATTAATCAGCTGGTGTTGGGAATAAAGTAGTATGTACATAATTTCATTTAAAAAGGCTTAGACTTGAAGCTTCCTAACGCCGTAATTAGATTTTATGGATAAGCATTATTATTACAATACTTTATTCATACTTGCCACATGTAATAAAGAAAAAAAAAAGACAGACAACCAATAATGCTTGTATTTCATTTGGTAGCTTAGGTGGCGTTTACACTCCGCAGATTTACACAACAAAAATCTTCCACACAAATCACAGCTCCAATTTATTTCAGTAGCGCTTGAGTGTAAACAAAAAAAAAGCATTTTTAGCTTGAGATTTACTTGTTTACTTGTTTACGTATTTCCATGATATAGATGATTAATTAATTGAAGTTCTTTATAGGCATTGTTATGATGTACAGGGCATTTTTATTTATACTGATTTTGGGTTCCAGAGCATTGTAAGAATGTGTTCTTTTAGGAAATAACATAAAGAATCTGTAATGTTCCTCAGGATAAATATATTAATCCATTGCATTCCCTCACTGAGCTATCAAGACAAGATTTCAGTATCCTTTTTCCTCTATTAAAACAACAGCAACATTTGAATTAATCAATAAAATCCTTTTTGTATGAAACTGAAATTAGTTTAAAAAGAAAAAAAAGAGAAAAATATCAGGAAAGTAAGTAACGAAATTAGTCCAGATTTTTTAGGTAAGATTTTCATTTATTTTCTGGTTCTTCCTCTTATTCTACATTCTTCATTCTGTTGTGTATTTCTCTCCACGCACACGGCAGCCTAAGGAATACGTCTACAAGCAGCAACTCGTGGTAAATACCCTCACACACTGTGTATACCTCTGCATGTACACGTTTATTGACACTCACGCTCACACACTGTGTACTTACACCACCACCACCTTGCATGCCTACTAACATCTTATTTTCCTTTTTTATTTATGTATATATATCTACAGACATACATTTATTCTTCATTTGTGTATGTTTTATTTATTTTACTTCCTAGGGTTGAGGGGAAATATTCTTTAAAGAGAATGCAGCTTTTGTAGAGTAGTACGATTAAAAACATTGCAATTAAAGTGAATGTTGAATATGTGTTGTGGGTCTCTGGCCATCTGCATTAACGAAGGGAAGCCATAGAATCATGTAACGTGTCTCAGCTATTAGTGATGACCTGTAGTGCTGCATATGCAAGAACGAATGATGATAAGTCAGATAATATATATATATGACCCTGCAATGACCCTTCCCATAAGGTGAAGAAAAAAAATGATACCCCAAACTGACCACAATTAGAAGTTCCTGTTCTCAAGCATTCCTATATATATATAACACAGGGAACAGATATATTACACCAGATATTAACGCCTTTGTTCACGGTGTTCTCGAACAGGTGAACCTTCCGAGAAATCAGCTGGCGGTGTATCGAGTGCCTCCCAAGACACTCATCTCTGACGTGTTGAATATGGTGTGCAAGGACCGCTGCCTCGACCTCGACAACCATGAGATTCGACATCCAGGTTAGTTCCGAGATTTTTGGTTTGTTGTTGTTGTGGGCAAGAGAGGCCCGCTGTGTTCAATTTAGGTTTGAATTGATGTGATGTTGTTTGTGTTGTTTTTTTTTTTGTGCAGGAATGGAGGTTTGGTCGGTTGGTTTGAGGTTTATTTGGTTGTTAGTGTTTTTTAAAACTTCTTTTGAGTTTGAATTTTGTTTCCTATGTGTCTATATCTATGTTTTTTTCAATGTTTCCAGTGTTTTGGGATTATCATGACCAGAAAGTTGAAATTACGTTAAATTATAATTTTTTATATCTGATTTTCATTTTCCGGTTAAAACTAACGTAAGAAGAGATTTCAACTTCAAAGAAAATGAGAGTCTGTTCAGAAAGTCACAGTCACTCCTCAAAAGGGGTCCTCTCCCTGTTTGAAAGAAAACCGATAGCATTCGATGGGTGACTAATATTAATTGGTTATACGTGATATAGTTTAACATGTTTTCTCATTATTCTTGTGGAATTTCGGAACTGGATGGGTCGGTGGTAAATAATCGTGTAACAGATCAGTTTTTGAACCTTTAGTCTAAATGATATGTCACTGAATTACGTCTTGTATGTTTAATGGGAAAAATGTATCTTCTCAATTTATTGCTTTATTTCTTCTTATTTTTTTTCTGTGACCAATACTTAATTTTAACATGTTGTGTTATTGTCATTTGTGTTCGAGTTTAACTATAAAAGACAATTTTTTTTATATAACTTTTTTCGTTGATTTTCTGTTTGTTAGAAATAAGACCGTTGTGTGATATCTTAACACTATACTTGTTTAGATCCTTTTTTCAAACTAAGTTTGTTTAGAAAGATACAAATAACCTAAATACACAAGAAAATAATAGATTAAGAACCCGCACAATAAAATGTCTCAAATTTTGGAACCGGAAGTACAAAGAAAAAGAAAATTTTCCCATAATTCCGTCACAGAAGACACGGCAACAGTGAAGAAGAAAAAAAATAACAGGAAGAAAGTCGGTCTATAAGAATGTAATAATAATATCCGCCGGCGATATGACGGAGAGAAAAATGGCGCCGCTTCGGGCTGTGTGTCAGAGCGGCTCTTCCCCCCTCCACCCCCCCTCTCCCTCCTCTCCTCCTCCCCCCGTTAATGTTGTTTACATGTTTGTCGTGTTTGGAATTTTGTCCACGGAATTATGTTTGCTGTTTCTGAGCAAAAAAATGGGAGTAAATTGTCCGTGATAGCCGTGAGAAAAAGCGTGAGCATGATACGGCCGGGGAGTAAGAACGCCAGACCGACTTTCTCCATCGTGTGGTAAAGGGGATACGACCTTAAATTTGGAAAATTGCAAGATCGCGTTACAAATTTCGGCGTATGAAGTTTGAGATATTGAATTAGATTAGTGGTAAAAGACCAAAAACAAGAAAAGAGAGGAGATTCGTCCATTCACTGTTTCCGAAGAAATTTAATCCTCTTCGTTTGCGTTTTATCGATCGACATCAATTTTGCTATTGTTGTTATTATGATTATTTTATTATTGTCATAGTTGTGCTCCTTTTATCATGAAATCGTATGAAAGAAAAATACTTGTATTGTGCAATGGTTGCATTTTAGTATTTAAGTGTTACCTCAGTATGCCTCCCCCCCCCCCTCTCTCAAAAAAGTGTTATTAAGTAATTGTGGCGGTTGTATGATATTCATGTGACGCGGGTATAATTAAGATATGACAAGCTTGATATACTGAAAATAGGCAAGACACACACACACACACACACACACACACACACACACACACACACACACACACACACACACACACACACACACTCTCTCTCTCTCTCTCTCTCTCTCTCTCTCTCTCTCTCTCTCTCTCTCTCTCTCTCTCTCTCTCTCTCTCTCTCTCTCTCTCTCTCTCTCTCTCGTATAGGCTATATGAATATCTATATATCTGCCTATATCTACTGTAAATATATCTATCTGTTTACATAGATAGATAGATATAGCTATATATGTAGATCTATAGATAGTTATAGATATAGTTATAAAGATACTACAAGATGAATACCTATTAGTTATACAACCAATTTAAACGTTAGGAATAGTAAAGGTGTCGCTACGCGCACGGACGCGAACTTTGCTCGGATGAAGAACGGGATGCGCAGCAGAGGAGGAGGAGGAGGAGGAGGAGGAAGCGCAGCCGTTCATGACGCGCATGCCAGCCAGCCATGAAATAGACCTTCATTATGCATTTATCCTCCATTTTTTTCAACAGCCTATTTAAGCCTAGGTATTCCGGCCTCGTGTGTGTTTTCTTGAGTCCTAACCTTGGAGAAGCGGCGCGTTTGATGCGATTAAGCGGGTTACTCACCGGGAAAAAAGCACATCTGTTTATTTATGTTTATTGTTATTTTCTAGATGTAGAATTTAGGTATTTTGCAGTTAAAAGGGTTTTTTTTAGCACGGAATATTGACGATGATGTGATATCTTTTCCTTTCTAAGAGCGAGTGAGATGAAGGAAACGGAGGTTGTTGTAATGTTGCTGTATTTATGCCTGGCCGGTGTAAGGAGAGGGAGCGCATGACCGCTTGCTCGGCTGCGTGTGGGTTTGAGGCGGGTTTTACGGTGGACGAACGGCTCCTGTGTAATTTGCGAGGTTTTTTTTTTTATTGTGCTATTGTGGAGTGCGGCATTTTTTGGGGAGAGAAGAAACGAAACACGTGGAATGTTTTTTTTTTTTGTTGTTGTTTTTGTTTTTGTAATTTTTTTTGCACGTTGGCGGGAGGGGGTAGGGAGAAGGGGCTGGATAAAGGCCGGCCGCGTCAGGTTAGATTGGGTGTTTTATTTCGCGAGATCGAATTCTCTACTCGGAAGAAAGAAACGGTGTTTGATTTATCCAGATGTTCTATTCGTAATATATATTTTTTTCCGTTCTATAATTATCAGACTTCTTGAATCCTCTCGCGGAAACAAAAGCGCATCGGGGACACCACGCGTAGCCTCCCCCAATCCCCCATAGTAACAGAACACGCGTTATGTGGCATATTCGATCCCCCACGAAGATGCAGGTCGTCAGTTGCACGGTGATGGATGATGGTTGTGACGGGTGAATCCTTCTCACAGTGGCATAAATCTGCAAAAATGCGTTAGCTCACTGGCCTCACACTGAAAGAAAAAAAAAAATGTCCTTTCAAAAAAATATGCACCCCCAAAATACGTCCTTCTCGTCTTTATTCAGGTGGTAATTGAGGGCGAGTTGACACGCCCTGACGAGGCTGAGTGAGTTTGCAAGTCGAGTTGGACCCATGGCGATTCAGGCTGGACTCAGGGACCCGTGATGAAGACGTTAGATGGAGACCACCCGCGGAGGACTTGGTGGGCGGGGGGAGGGGGAGGGAGAGGGAGGGAGTGAGTGGGTGAGTGAATGAGTGAGTGGATGGGTGGGTGGGTGAGTGAGTGAGTGAGTGAGTGAGTGAGTGAGTGAGTGAGTGAATGAGTGAGTGAGTGAGTGAGTGAGTGGGTGGGTGAGTGAGTGAGTGCGTGCGTGAGTGAGTGAGTGAGTGAGTGAGTGAGTAGGCGATCATCCTACGAGGGAGATATGAGGAGGAATGATAGGAAGATCGGATAGAGGTAGGAGTGGTTTTGATGATAGGTATAGGAAGAAGGAGGAGCGAATGAGGGGTAAGCAGGCGAGTTCTCCGAGGGGAAGGGATGAAGGGATGAAGAGAGGATACAAAGAGCGAAGAAGGGAATATAAAGAGGAATGGGTGAAGAGAGAATATAAGGAGCAGAGAGGAGAAAAATGAGATTCGCAAAGAAAGAAAAAAAAGATGAAAGGAAGCGAAGGAAAACGAACATACACGAACAAACCAAAAGCAAAAGCGACGGCGAAGAGTACATGCAGAACGGAGATGGCGACACCGGAAGTCCAGCGAGATGTGCGGGAACGTGACTTTACGACGCCCGTAAGTAGCGCCGCGGTGGTCACGGGGCGGATGGGCGGGCGGGCGGGCGGGCGAACAAGTGGGCGTGTTCGAAAGAAGTTAGCGAGCGAGGCGACGCGGCGCGGCGGTGAACCAACGGAAAGAGGAATAACGAACCGCAGGATGTGATTCCGGTTCAGAATTCTACCGTACTGACTATGTCAAGAATTTTTTTTTTCTTTTTTTCTTTTTTATATCCTCCGCTAACGGGATCGCCTTACGAAAACAAAAGAGCATCCGTCGAGAGCGCCCTATGCAGGCTGAGAGCGCCTCATAGTCGTTACCGCATTCCTTACGGTGGGCTGCGAAATACCCGGCCGTTTTGTTGAGATGGAAGAATAACTCGGTTAAAGAAATAGGTTGAAATTGGTCCAACCTATTAAGCATACAAGTGGGTTTTCTGCCAGTTTTCCTTCTCTTCGTCAGCATTCCCTATCCCCGCCGGCATTCCTCTGCTGGGTCTCTCTGCGGCGGACGTACTAATCATGCTGTCATCGCTAATCAAGGCGGGGATACACCTGCTGCTTTGGCAGGTGATCGCGAGTGGCCAATCATGAGTTAGATTGGACGGGGTTCGGCCAGTCGGATTCCACCTCTCTCTCTTTCTTTTCTCTCTCTCTCTCTCTCTCTCTCTCTCTTTCTCTCTCTCTCTCTCTCTCTCTCTCTCTCTCTCTCTCTCTCTCTCTATATATATATATATATATATATATATATATATATATATATATATATATATATATATGTATATATATATATCTTCTTCTTCTTCTTATTATTATTATTATTATTATTATTATTATTATTAAGATAATTATAATTATTATTATTGTTAAATAAGTTACCGAAGGTTTTCTATAGGATGAGAGTAAATAAAGGTAAACACAATAAAAAAAATTCACATCGAGATACCAACGCTGAAACACATACAGGAAAAAGTTTGCCGATGTGAAAAAAATGCGTTAAAAGGTAAGTTATGTCTTCATCAGAATTACATGCGTAGATAAGGTGGATGCGGTCGTGTGGGATGAGGAAGGGACAGGTGGATGAGTGATTGGAAAGGGAAGGGAAGTGGATAATGTGGATGGGCGGTCAGGCGGATGAGCTGTCTTGGAACAGGGAAGAGAAATGGGTGTGGTTATCTCTCGGCTGAGGGGTGGGTGATGCCGTGGGTGTTCCCTTGCCGAGGACGGGGCTTGGTTGGCACCGTCAAGGAAGGGATAAGAAGAGTGCGTTCGTCTTAGGCGGAAAGAGTGCGTTCTTCTTAAACAGGAAGAGTGCGTTCTTTGAGAAAGAAGTTTTTTTTTTTTTTTAGAGGGAAGAGATCTTTTTTTCAGACGGAAGATTGCGTTCTTGAGAAGGAAGCGTTCGTTCTTTCGAGAAGGAAGAGTGCGTCACCATCCCCGTATTTCATTCCCTGGCTGGCCCACTGGCCCACGGGAATTCTGGTCATGAAGGGGGAACGATGGGCATGCACTATACCATGAGCACTGGCCTTCGGTCTCGCTCTTCCGTCGCATATCCGATGAGCGAAAGAAGGCCGGCCTGAAGCTGGTTTGGAGATGAGCTTCTGCCTTGACCGACAGGCGGGCGGGCGGGTGAAAGGAGCGGAGCGTCTTAGCGGATAGGTGGGGGGAAGAGCGGGTGTCTTGGCGGATAGGTGGGTGGGAGAGCGGGTGATTTGGCGGATAGGTGGGTGGGAGAGCGGGCGACTAGACGGATAGGTGGGTGAGAGAGCGGGTGTCTTGACGGGCAAGCGGGTGAGACAGCGGGTGTATTGACGGATAGATAGGTTGGATAACGAGTGACGATGGACGAGCGAGTGAGAAAAACGAGCGAGCGACTTGAGGGCGAGGCGTGTGGGCGGTCCGGCGGGAGTGCCTCGGTATGCAGAACGGGCGGCCATGTGTGTGTGTGTTTGCTCGCGCTCCGCCGGACGCGTTCGGTTCGGGCGCAGGTGGATCGCTGCTCATAATCCGTATCCGACGCCGACGGTACCGTTTCGATCGCGGGCGGCCCGGGTCTCGGTCCACCTGCCTCCGTGCCCCGCCCACTCGCCCGCCCGCCCGCCCGCCTGTGTCCGCGTCCGCCTCCCACCCCCTCCCACCCCCTCCTCGCTGGCTTAGGTGCGGGTATGCTGCCGATTAGCCATCACCTGCCGCCGGTGAGGTATGCCTGAAGGCGCTCGTTCACGCGTTCTTCGTCACACACATAATCAATCACAGTTACACACTATCACAATCACAATCACAATAACACACACAATCAGCCCCAATCACACACACAATCCCAATCGCACACAATCAATCACAATTACACACAATCACAATCACACACAATCACAACCACACACAATCATAACACACAATCACAATCTCACGCCCACTGCATATCCACACCTCCACACCTCCACGCACATCGCTAGCAATCCTAAGCCCAGCATCGACGCCCTTATGCAGTTGACCTTAATATAGGCACGCTGTCGCCAAGGCCTCGCCGGGTCTTGCCACAGCGCCAGGCGTCGAGGGCCTAGGATTTCGCCATCCGCACTCCCGGGGAGGGATCGGCCCGCTTGTTAATTCTCCATTCGTCTCTATCTCTTGCTTTATCATGCATCTCGTCATGCCTCCCGTGCGTGAACGAGACTGGGCCCCTCTCTTCTCTTTTTTTTCTCTCTCTTTTTCTCTCTTTCTCTTTCTCTTTCTCTCCTATCTCTCTTTCTCTCCTATCTCTCCTATCTCTCCTATCTCTCCTATCTCTCCTATCTCTCCTATCTCTCTCTCTCTCTCTCTCTCTCTCTCTCTCTCTCTCTCTCTCTCTCTCTCTCTCTCTCTCTCTCTCTCTCTCTCTCTCTCTCTCTCTCTCTTCCTTCTCCATTTTGTTCTTCTCTTTCTTTTTCTCCTTCATTTTCTTCTCCTTCTTCTTTTTCTTCTCATTCTTCTTCTCCTCCTTCTCCTTCTCCATCCTCTCCATCTCCTCCTCCTTCATTATCTCGCCCCGTGTCACGTCCTCCGTGTCCCCCCTCCCCCCCTTTCGCTGCTGTCGCCCGTTCGCCCCGTTCCCCTCGCCTCTCCCTTTCTTACGCCCGCGCACGTGACGGCCATACCAACGCGGCCCGAGTCGTTTCCAAGTCGGTGGTGCTGGTGGTCAGGCATTCAGCGCGCGCGGGGAAGGTACATGATCACGTGGGGGTCGAGGGGGGAAGGGGGGAAGGGGGGAGGGGGAAGGGGGAAGGGGAAGTGGGTGCGGAAGGGGAAGGGGAAGGGGAGGTGAAGAGGGAGTGATTGGGTGAGGGGGGGAGAAGGAGAGGGAGAGGGGGAGGGAAGAGATGAAGAGACGGAGGGAAGAGAGGAAGAGAGAAGGAGAGGGGGGAAGAGAGAGAGAGAGAGAGAGAGAGAGAGAGAGAGAGAGAGAGAGAGAGAGAAACGGGCAGAGGAGGCGAAAGGAGAGGTGTGTATCGGTCCCAGTGTGTGCGTGTGTGCGTGCGGTCATGCCTCCCCTGTTCCGATCGGTCGCAAAGTGGGGCGTCTCGGAGCGGAAAAGTATATCGCAGGACCTCTGTCTCGGCGCTCGCGGTGTTTGCTCCGACAGCGCCGGCCAGCGAGCGGACTCTGGGGGAGAGCCGCCACCGCCACCGCCACCGCCTCCGCCGCCGCCGTCACTTCGCGCTCCGGCTGTCAGTCTGCGCGTTCGGCCGGAGTGAGAGAGCCGGGCCGCCCTTCTCGCGGGTAGCTGCCGAGGCACCGATCAGGAGTGCGTGTGATGAAAGGGTTAACGTGGGTGGTGGTGATAATGCGAATGTGTATTTTCATGATTCGTGGCTTTTGTGGAATATCGTGTGTGCAATACGATGACAAATGGTTGTTTTAGAGGAAAAAATTGCCAAAAGGATCCATTGAAAAGAGAAGTGTCTGTGTACGAGAGGTTTTGCGAGTGGTTAGCGAGTGAATGTATTTTTTCCCCGATTGTGTTATTTCTTTTCGAAAGTGTTTTTTTAAATGTTTAGTTCTTCCAAAATACAGGCATGGATTGATTACTAGTGGATTTTAAGTGCTGTGCAGAAAATTTCCAATTACGAAATAGGCCTAGAAAGAAATAAAGAATATTAAGGAATAAAAGAATATTAAGAGTGTTTGCGAAAATTACCCATCGTGCGTGGAAGTCCAAGAGGCAGGCAGTTCGTGATAGCTTACGCAAGGTGGTTCGTGGAAGAGCCTAGCCTTGCGTTTTGGACGGTCGGCCCAGTCGGCTGTCGGGATGTCGGTGCACGCTGCGGCCACGACCTCCTCGTCGGCCCCGAAGTGAATTGAAGAGAAGAGAGAGACAGAGAGAGAGAGATAGCCTGCACGCACGCACGCACGCACACACGTCGGTTAGCGTGGCCCTGTCATGGAGACCCGCGCCGCGCTGACCTCTCGAAGGTACAGTAGGAGGAGGGTCGTCGTAATGCCGTCGTGATGGCGAGGGAGTCCTTCCTCTTTTCCTCTCGTGTTTCCCCTTTCTTCTTTTTCCTTCTCGCCCGGTTCTTTCCTTTTCTCCCTCCCTCTTGCTCCTCTCCTCTTCATCTGAATTCCATATCCTCTACCCTCTTCTTGATTCTGCTGGATTATCGTTTCGCTTTGTTCTGTACTTCCTACGCCTCCTCCTTCTCCTTCTCCTTCTCCTTCTTCTCCTTCTCCCCCACCTCATCACCGTCTCTTATTTTCCCTTTCTCTTCCTGCTGCCGCTACTGACGTTGCTCCTCCGCCTCTTCCCCTTCTTCCTTCTTTTTTTCTTCCTACTCCTCCTCCTACTATTTCTCCTCCTTTTATTCTTTTTTCTTCACCTCTTCCTCCATTTCAACAATTTTCCTGCTCCTCTTCCATCCCTTTTTTTCCTTCTTCTCTCCCGCCTTGTTCTCCTCCCCATCCTCCTATTTTTCTTATTTTTTATCTTCCATTTCCTCAATTTTCCTGCTCCTCCTCCTCTTCCTCTTCTTCTTCTTCCTCCCAAGAGGAAGAGAAGGTAAAACAGTGGAGGTGAAGGCGATAAGGGAGGAGGGGGAAGGAAGGACAAGACAAACAGTGGAAAGAAGGAGCGGGGACAGGGGAAGGAGGAGGAAGGGGGAGGGAAGAGGAGGAGGAGGGGGGGAGGGGGGAGGGAGATTGCTGTTATTACGATAGTCATGGAGTGTGACATGGAGCGGTGGTAGGGGGAGGCATGGCAGGGGATACGAGTGGCTGTCTTCAGATTTTACCAATTTTGCGGTCTTTTTTTTCATGTTTTCCCTCCCCCTCCTCCCCCTTTCCCCTTTCTTCCCTGTCTCCCCTCCCCCTATGTTTCTTCTCAGCTATCCTCCCTCTCCCTTCCTATGTTCTCCGTCCACCTCCCCTCCTCCCCCCTCTCCCCTCCTATGTCCTCTTTCCCCCTCCCCCCCTCTCAACTTGTCTTGGGTCAGATCGTGAGAGAAAAAAATAGGGTTACATGACAACAGTATTATTAATAGAAAAAGAACTTAAAATTGGGTAAATGGCTTGTTTTTTTAATTCTGCGGACGAGAATTGCTTATAAAAAGAAACATAAAACTGGACGAAGGAAGAGAGAGAGAGAGAGAGAGAGAGAGAGAGAGAGAGAGAGAGAGAGAGAGAGAGAGAGAGAGAGAGAGAGAAATAAATTCCAGTTTTTACACGAGGTCGGGATGACCAGAAGCCCCCTTCCCCATCCCCCCCTCCCTCCCCCTCCCCCTCCTCCTCCCCCTCCCCCTCCCCCTCCCTCTCTCACCCTCCGCCTACCTGCATTACGACTGCCTTTCTATCCATTAAAGAGTGGGGGGAGAGGGAAGAGGGGAGGTGGAAGAGGGGAGGTCAGGAAGGGAGGTGGAGGTGGAGGTGGAGGTGGAGGTGGAGGTGGAGGTGGAGGTGGAAGAGGGGAGGGGGAGGTGGAAGAAGGGGGAACGCCAAGAGGAAAAATATAGGAGGAGGAGGAGGGGCCAAGGAAGGAGGGGGGGGAAGAGAGGAATTAGGAAGGGGCGGGAGGGAGGTAGAGGAAGAGGAAAGGTCAGGAGGGAGGGAGGGGAGGGGGAGGGGGGGAGGGGGGAGGGGTTATTTCCTCATCCGGTGAAGAAGCTGCCGGTCTTACTCTTCCTCTTCCTCTTTTTCCGCTTCCCTTCGCTTCCTCTTTGGTGGCTCTCTGGATTTTTCTTGTTTTTTTTTCATTATCTTTATTATCATTGGTATTATTTAGCGTTGTTATTATTATTATTATTACTATTACCATTATTATTGTTATTATTAACAACATCGCCTCTATCATTCTTATTACTCTTATCATCATCATCATCATTACCACCACCATCATATTCATATCATCACCATCATCATCATCATCATCATCATCATCATCACCACCACCACCACCACCATCATCATCATATTCATCACCATCATATTCATATCATCAACATCATCATCATCATCATAATAATAATAATAATAATAATAATAATAATAATAATAGTAATAATAATAATCATAACGTTAGCAACAACAATGATACGGAAAAAATTAAAGTGTTCATGATTCTAATGATTCTACTTTTAATGATAATGATAATAAAAATTATACAGCGTAAGCAGTAGCGTCTCGTAGCGCGGGCGGGAGCGGCGCGGCGTGACCCCAATGTTATTACAACGGAGGGAGGCGGAACCACGGTCGGGAACGGGCGGGGGTGGGGGTGGGGTGTGTGGGGGGGGGGTTATAAGGAGGTTTTTGGGGGGGGGGCGGTTGGTGGGTGTGGGGGTGGTAGGTTATAGGTTTCGATTTTTTATTTGTTTGCTTGTTTTGGAGATGTATATGTA